>JABUQX010091680.1:15000-20000 GCA_015478945.1 Trachelipus rathkii | reverse complement strand
AAAAAAACATTAAATTTTCCTAGAAATTTATCAATAGCTCGTTTAACATCAGATATTTCTTTTAGATTTTTATTTAAAATACAACCAAGATATTTAGTTTCATAGACCATTTCAGAAGACTCTGAGAAATCTTAATTTTAACTAATTCATTCTTACTTTTAGTTGATCTATTACAAAACGCAATTGCAGTACTTTTATCTATATTTAATTTCAAGCATAATCTCTCAATTACATTTTCTGTTATATCTAAGAGCTTTTGTAGTCCTTCTATTGATGAAGCCAACAGATCAGATCATCTGCGTACATAACAACATTAATCATGTTCATACCTGATCTAGCACCAATTTTTTGAATTTTACTATTTACCAATTCTTTTATGTTCATCGATATAAATATATAAATATTATATATATATATATACAAGCCCGTGCAATACTATATTATATTATATATATATATAAATATATATATATATAATATATATATACGGTATATATATATAGTATATAATATTATATATAATTTATATATATAATATATATAAATATATATATATATATATATATATATATATAAATATATATTATATATATATATATATAGTATATAATTAGGAATGTGCCGAATAGTGAAAAAGCCGAATACCGGAATATGCGGCAAAAGATTGGGACGAATAACCGAATATTCGGCCGAACTAATCCTTCGCTATTCGCCGAATACGTTATTTCCAAAGTTCTGTCATTCCATTTAGGGAAAAAGACAGAAAACTTATTGCTGATGTTCTATCAAAAAAAGTGAAATTCTTTCTTGGAGCGGACTATATAGCAGATCATATTAGTAATTCGGAGTGCTGCAGGGTTTCCATATATATTCTCGATTTTATGCATCACACCCCGTTTTCGTGCAATCATGGATCCCTATTTTTGCAATATTCCTAGGAATGACAAAAATTTCATGTGCCACTACGTAGGCTGTACTAGACGTTATCTTCCGCTATATATCACAGTACAGAATGTCTTCTTCAGTGAAAATGCAGAAAAGCAAGTTAAACTTTTTAACGTCTAATGTATGGATCCATGACCTGAGATGATGCTGCTATCATCCATCTGAAATACATGATCGGATGGTCCGTCATTGTTAACCCAGGGTGAACTGAACGATCTTGTATGAGACTTGTATTTGCCGAAGTTGTCCTGAGCTGTTGGGCTTCGTGGTTGCATTGAAAAAATGACTTACTGGACCAGTGGCACAAGTGAGTTAAACATTTTATCGTAAACAGAGAAGCCAGAGCTGCGAGAGGTCTTCCAGTCAGATGAGTAACCTTTTGTATTGCAGCTGAAGTTGCAGCCCTCACTACTCGCTTGGGATCCCAGCATACGATGCAGGTGAAGTAGCGACTGTTTATTGACACTTCCAGAGCAGTTTAAAGTGTGTGTTGCCTACACAACGCAAAAACAGGTATGCTTCGGTTCAGTAGGGTACTCCGGTACGGATGAGAGAGAAGTATGCAAAAATCAAGACAGTTGGAGAGGCTACAATATCAGGTACCATGGATTGGTAAATATGCGTCGACCGACAAATGGTACAAACATTTTGCTTCGTTCACGCAAAGCGGTTTTCACCAAAATCCCTGCTTCCTGTGCTATTGGGACAGCCGGGCGGCAAAAGTCACTGGATCAAAAGAGAATGGCCACGAGGAAAACCTTGACGCCAGGTGACAGGAACATCGTACGTGAACCAGCTTGTACAGAGAGAAAACAATCATCTTACCATCCACTACACATAAAACTTGCTTTGATGAAACAATTTGTGGAGGCCCTGGACCATGATGGTGATGCTTCCGCCTATATATGCTCAACGTTCCCTGGTCTGAGATGACCCCGGAAAAGAAAAAGGGGGAAAAAAGCTGGGATATTTGGTGGCCCACGCGTACCAAAAAACAAAACCCCCAAAAAAAATAAAAAACGGACACATCTCCGTGATGCTGCTTTGCTACAACAATGACTGTGTTAGAGCAAGAAGCGTGGAACGCTTTTTCAGATGTAGCACAGAATATTCTGGGGAACAGGAAAGCCCAGAACCACTAACATTTTACAGGAACTGCTAGACAGTTTTTCATTCTCATGGATGTGTAGATGAGTATAAAGTTGCACTAACATTCTCACCTAAGAAAATTTTCCGGATAACCTAGGCGAAGTTAGTGATGAGCAGGTCGTGAACGCTTCCATTCAAGATCTAAAGTTCATTGAAGGACGTTCCGGGGCAAGTGGGATATCAATATGATGGCCGACTATAGTTGGAGCTTGATGAGGGATATTCCAGACGCAATGCACAGTAGATCGTCTACGAAGAGAAAGTCACTACCATCGTAGGTATGTTTACATTAACTAAACCCATTCCTTCTATTACATTGTCATTGTGGTCCCATATTACTCCTTAATTCATAGTTGTAACTTATCTTGTTTAAATATATCTATCAAGACATGTTATCATATCTTTGCGATTTGTTTCTCTCCCTCCATATATCCATATAATAAATATATATATATATAAATATATATATATATATATATATATATATATATATATATTATATATAATATATATATATATTATATATATACTATATATATATAGGTATTATTATATATATATATATATTATATTATATATTAATATATCCCAATAATGTGATTAGACCCTCTTGGAAAAAGGTTAAAAATTCATAAAATTTTACAAATCCTGTGTTCACACCACAATATCTCCACAAATGCGATGTAGATATGCAAAAACCGATTTACATTTTTGCGAATAGCACATCAATAATCAATGCGAAACCCCGTCCAAGAAATTTCATATTTACCAGGTAATATAGAAAGTATAATTATTAAACCAAATTACCCTCTCTTTCCTATAGCAAACCATTCATTTATTAAAAATAACTAAATGAATAAATTAAAAGTTTCGTAGTTAAAGATCTTAAACTAAACTTCATTTGAATAAGCTCTAAGGTTTAAAATGACAGAACTTAGCAGTTCTTCATTTTCAGGGGATAACCTATTTCTTGTGGCTTTCATAAATATTTCCTTCCTGTTATAAAATATTCTTTCATTTCGACTGAATGACGGTGAGCTGAAAGGTATTTTATTGCTAGTTTTTTCAAATTCATAAAACAATTTCCAGTGTTTTTCCACCAATTGAAGGGAATATCATTGTCTTCACTGAGCAAAGTAGGTAAACTTATATATTTGTTTATTTCTGATGTAAATTCTGGTGCAAAGTAGTTGCCAAACTTATATATTGTTTATTTCTTGATGTAAATTCCGTATGTAGCCTTTTTACTTTTATTGTACAATAATCACATCGTCAAAAGAATGGGACTTTCTTTTTCACTCTCACCTTTCTTCTCTGTATGACGATTTTGATGCCACAATTTCTTTTTAAAACAATCCATTAAAGAAGTGAAAATGAAACCTTCGGCTTCACTTTCCCCACTCCGTGAATCATCGTCAGCAGAAGAGTCAGGAGCTAAATTTCTATGCATTTCTTTCTTTCCATGCCTCAATGACCATATTTTTTACTGATTCATTCTGATTCATGTTAAAAAATTATCAGGAATAGCAGATGTAAGAAGTAGCTACACACACAGATTTATCACATAGGAACACAGAAAGTCTTTTTTTCTACTGATTTCTTAAGCTCTTCAACGAGTGTTCAATTATTCCACTGAAGCTTTTGGCTTTTAATTGCCTTATTTAAAAATAGATTTATTGTAAAATGGAAGGGATCACTTGGGCGACTGTTACTTCACGTTTAATGAAATAACTCAAGATTTGAAAACTCAAGTAAAGGAATAATTTTCCTTGCAGTGTGATGAAACACCTAACATTTCACAGCATTCCCAATTACTGTTTTATTGTAGATTTATCGATGACAAACAATTTATAGAATATAGATTGTTCTCCCAAATTCTCAATTCTCAAAACAACAACAAAGGCTGTTGATGTATTTTCTGCTCCGTCTGAAGTTTTAGCAGCTTATAATCTTCCTTGGGAAAAATTGGTTGGAGCTATGACGGGTTGTCGAACTAGTTGCATTAAATTGACCAAGTGAAAGAACCCTAATAATCATTGCCACAAAACTGCCACATATTATTATTAATCACGAACTGAGCACCATAACTTTGGAAACATATCGCCATTCGCCCTCTTAAGGGCCTTACTTCAATGCCCTAGACAATCCCTATTCATTCAAAATATATTTTGACCTAGAAAAATATTTTATAAATTATGAGAAATTATTTTTATTTTTTTTAATTTCTATTTATTTTTATTTTTTTCTGCAAAAATATTTATTGTAATGAGTCAACTAATGACGGATATGTAGTTATTCTTCGAAATTTAGAATCTAAATATATTTGTTATTAGATAACTTTTTGACAGGAACTACATTATGGTAACATAGCGCAAGATAACAACTAACATATGAACAAACGATTAACAGTGGAGATAATTGATATATATATATATATATATATATATATATATATAATATATATTTTTTTTTTTATATATATATATATATATTTATATATATATAATATAATATTATAATATATACTATATTAATATATATATATATATATATATATATATATATATATTATATATATATATATATATATATATATAATATATTATATATATAATATATATATATATATATAATATATATAAATATATTATATTATTATATATATATATATATATATATAATATATATATATATATATTATATATATATATATAATATAGTATATATATATAATATATATATATATATAGTGAAATGGGTCTTATTTTTTGGCGTTTTCCAGAAAATCCTATGGCGTTAGCCCCAAATTTGTATGTTTTTTCCCCGCAGTTTATCACGCCTCCAACAGGAGCGCTCCCCAGATCGAGAACCCTGTTATATAAGCTCAAGAAAGTAAATTCTGTATC
>JABUQX010091680.1:0-5000 GCA_015478945.1 Trachelipus rathkii | reverse complement strand
TAATAATAATAATAATAATAATAATAATGAATAATAATAATAATAATAATAATAACTAATAATAATAATAATAATCACATAATAATCAATAATCAATAATATAATAATAAATAATAATTTAATAATAAAATAATTAATATACATTAATAAATAATAATAATACATTTAATAATTAATACACATAATATATAATAATAATAATAATAATTAGGTTTACAGATAATAATAATCAAAGTAACCATGAAAAGTCAAATAAATAAAATTTAATCAATGAACAATGAAAAGTATTTACTCTAATGGAAATGAGGAGACAGGTTTGTGGTCCGTAACGATTTCCTAGTTCAAGTGCGCGTTCCTCCATTACATGTATAAAATTTAAGACAAAGACTTAAATGTAAGGCTTGTCAAGTTTGCAGCACATGATAGCAAATTAGCTACCTCAATAAGGAATAAATGATGGATGTATAAAGATTTAAAAGATAAGAGAAGGGAGCTGTGAATTCGTTGATGAGACATGAGACAGGGTACATTCAATCGTTTCCTATTTTCCTTTTCACTTCATTCATTCCTATTTGCATAATCTGTCTCTCCTTTTACACCCTTGTCCTAACGGCTTAATTCTCTGGTCCATTCAGCGGCTAGAGACAGCTGCCTATCGGTGTGAAAAATTCTTCGTTTCCTATCACTCTCGCTAACTTTTATTCAGCTAGAAATCGTTCCAGGGATACTCTTTCGACGAGCAAATCTGGCTTTTATCAAAAGGAAAGTGCAGCTAACCTGCCGTGTTCTCTACTGCACAAATCTTTCATCCTCTAGCAAACTTCTGACCACAATCTGCCTTTCCTCCTCTTATCCATCTGATCATTGTGTGCTAATTCCCAACTGAAAAAGGCTAATCTCTTCGGACCCCTCGTCTCAACTCATATTCTCTATGTCTCAATACTAGCACTTTCCCTCCCTCAGTGTTAGAACACTCTCACAGTCCAACCTATTCCCGAAAACAAGAAGCCGCAATCTGATCCTTCTAACTACTCTGCGCCTGCCTCCAGCTTTCACTGCTATTCTCCATCTTATGATCTTTCACAACCCTTCTCAACTCACTACTCTAGATCATCAATTCACACAATCACTTCCGCATCGCCGAGTACGGCTCTCGTTGCACGAAGTCAACTGGCGATATACATTCCTACCTATCTAAACCGATTTTATGGTTTTTCCTCTTAGGAACTACGGGGACCACTTGGTAGTGGCGCTGACATATCCAAAAGGCATTTGAACCGAGTTATGGCATGCGTCACTGCTCTCCAAGCTCCCATCCTTTGGGTTCCTCCTTCTCTTGGCTTACTTATATCTAGCTTTCTTTTCTCGAAAATCGGCTTCAATATCGGCTGTTGTATTGCATGGGCGACTTCCCTTCTTCTCTTTCTGTCAATGACTGGTGTCCCCTCAGGGTTTCTGTCTTATCTCCTAACTTTTATTCCTTTAACTTTTCATTAATGATCTTTCTCACCTGCACATCTAACTCTATCCACCCGTATTCCGATGACTCGACCCTTCCCATTCTTTAACTCATATCAATTTACTCCCACTTTTACTTCTGGAATTGCCTTCTCTTGTCTTAATCTTTCCGATTTATTCTCGACTGATGCGAGTAAAAATACTTTGCTTGAAATCAATTCTTTTAAAAACCCAACTTTTTACAAATCTCCTTCTCCAAAATACCTTCTTAAACTTTCCTGTCTCTTTCGACGGTTCTGTCGTCTCTCCTGTTTGAACAATATAAACATCCTTAGGCCTTAAACATGAACATAACCTAATGTCTGGAAACCTTCACATCACAACGGTTTGCTAGGGCGGCCTCAAAGAACTGGAAGATCAAACTTCTGTTTAGACTGTGAGACTTTCCTCCTTTTCTCAGTTGCTTCGCTATACAAAGGTCTCATCCGCTCATGTATGGAGTACTGCTCTCATAATCTGGGGGGGGCTCTGGTTCACCCGGCTTTTGGCGGCAAAAAGGCTATAAACTGTTCTGTACTTTTCCAGTTCACTTGACCCCTCTATCTTTGCGAGGCGATGTTGGTGCTTTACTCTTCCTATAGGTACCGCAGCGGCCAGTGCTCGAGGGACTTATCACTCGCAAACCACCACCTTTACGACGCCTTCGTAGCACAATAGGTGCTGTATCTGCGCTTACGAGTATTGTGTTGACATTGGTAAACTCCAGCTTAGTTTGCTTGTGTGCTTCCTTCTTCCCACCAGCCTCTGTTTTTTGTGGAATTCTTCTTCCATCTGTGATTCCTACTGAATTTAATTCCTCACTTTAAAGCCTGGCGTCTGTTGCTCATATGCGTATAATTTGCGCTAGAGGGTGAACTTTGAGAGTACTACACCCCTCCTCTGCCCGTTGAGTGGTGGTGACAACTGTTAAAAAAAAAAATCATAAATGGGCAGATATTGTGGCAAATGAACTGAATCTTCCATTACCCCACTCCACCAAAAACATCATTCAGATTATCCAGAAAATCGTACTTTTCAACATTACCCCTCAGATGGATCAATATGTCGCAACCACACAAATTTTTGACCTTTTTCAAACTTAAATTTAACTCTTAGAATTTCTAGTACTCCACACACAAAATCTACCATAGCTCTCTACAACAACTCACTCTCATAAGAATTGCAAATCCTTCTATCCCCCTCCCATTTCCTTTCCACAGCAACGCAAACACATTTCACACCACTCCACTCATTTTCAACTTTTTCCTTTCATCTTTGTTTCAGTTCACAGTGAGCAAAATCAAATTGCCCCTTTTCTAAAATACAATATCCCATCACCTCTCTCTCATCTCCTCAACATTTATTCTCTGACATTTCATATACAGATACGATTTCATACATTTTCGCCGAAGGAAAGAAGGGCGCTTACTGCGATCACGACCTTCTCCGAGCATGCATTAGCTTAGCATTCCTGGCAGAAAGATAAGTGGGTAGTAGGCGCAGTCCAACCCCTAACTCTCCACCGTCCCTTAGTCGCCCTCTCTACGACACCGCAGGACTATACGAATAAACACCTATAGCACAAGCTCTCCCGGAGCTTTTCATTAACACATCTCCCGCACATCTGACATACAGTGTGGGCAATCTTATTCCTCAACACGTGATTAACTGATAAACAGGCAGATAGGAGATAGTCTGCTAAAGAGGTCGCATTGCTCTAGTCCAAGAGGGTGCTGTGCGATATCAAGTATGTGTATATTGTATGTTGTCTGGAGGATGAGTGCGAATATGAACGCATAACAGAAAGACGGGAAAACCATTAGGCACTGGAATTCATACATACCAAAAGCAAAATGAGGGTATATATATATATTATATATATATATATATATAGTATATATATATATATAAATTATATATATATATATACTATATAATATATAATTATATATATATATATATTATATAATATATATATATATAATATAATAATATATATATATATATTATATATAAATTATTATATTATTATTATTATTATTATATTATTATATTATTATTATTATTATTATCTATTATTATCTATTATTTTATTATTATTATTAATTATTTTATTATTATTATCATTATTATTATTGTTATTTATTATTATTATTATATTTATTAATTATTATTATTATTATTATTATTTATATTATTATTATTATTCATTATTATTATTATTATATTATTATTAATATTATTATTATGAAATATATTTAAACATCTGTGAGTTTAAATGGAAAGACAAATATTTTCAATTAAATCGGCGGAATTTGCCGATAAACGATTACGATGACGATTTGTAAAAAAAAATATGCCGATTCTTTGCCGATGACGATGACGATGACGATGACGATAAATCTCCCATCACTAATATATATACACTGAGGATTTGATATTCCTTATCATATGTAACATGCGAAAATGTACTACCTCATACCCTAATCCTGACTTTACACCACTTTATAGTTATTTGAAACTAACTTCGCAAGTTTTCTATTGAGATTGACTTTACCTACCGAGTCATATCTTTATATCGAAATAGGGTGTGTTTTGCGCGAAACTTACAGAGTGAAATTTACAACGCACACACATTCAAGTGATTACAAAAACATAATCTACGCTTCTATCAGATGTAGGTTCAAGATTTCCCTTTCTGGAATCTCTTCTTTTCAAAATATCACTCTAACACCCCCTAACATCAACTGCATTCCTATCCTGTTTGTTTCTATCTCTTACATGCGTCTTATTGTCATATATCATCCCATTCAACGTAACGAGGTTTCCCTAATATGTTGCATTTTGATAATGATCTATCCATTAATATAGCTGTACAGTTTGGATTAATAATTTAATTGTTGTCTTTTATAGATCTGTCTAAGTATAAACGATATTTTTATAAAGATATTTAATTATTTATATGTTATAACGTATTACTGTTTTAAATAAATGAGTCACAGGAGATTTTACTCTCCATCAGCGGGATTCGAACATTGGACACCACGTCGCAGCGTTAACAATAACTGGACGCTCTATACCACGTAGCGTCAATCACGTCCCCAAATAGAACGCTTCAAGAAGGAAGTTTTGCTTAAAGCACCCGGTTTTTTCTTCATCCCATAATTGCTGAGTACTCAAAGGCATGGGCGAGGGACTTTAACACTACAATTAAACTTATTTTGCTTTATTAAATTTAAAGGTGAAATTTTCACTCCGGAGGTCCACTCACCCTTATTTTCTTAAATATTTTTCTTTATTTTTATTAAAATGAGTTAAAACTTGTAATAAAAAATAATTAACATAATTTAGGGTAGCTTTAACAAGAATAATATATATATATATATTACTATGATATATACTAATATATATATATACCTTATATATATATATTATATTATTACTATATATATTATATTATACTACATTACTAATAAATAGATACTATAGAATCTCTCTCTTGG
>JABUQX010091679.1:0-25133 GCA_015478945.1 Trachelipus rathkii | reverse complement strand
GTAGTGTTTGTGGTGGCTACTTGGATATAGTTACCAGAGGAAAAAATGTCCTGGATATGTGTGGAAATCTACATAATTGGAAATCAATATTTAAAAGATGTTTAAAGTTTGCTTATTAACAAACCGTACAACCACCAATTGATGTCCAATTTTAAGATTGCTAAAGAGGAAAAACTTCCTTTCCTTAGGAATAGCTTAGATCTGCACAATTCTTGCTATGCGTATTCTAAAATATTTAAAGGATCGTTTGTGTAGATTGTAATGTTTATTAAAACATTCTATCAAAAAAGAACATATTTGGCTCCGTTGTTATTGTAAACCATTTAAAAAATAATAAACATGCATATCATGTGCTAAATACCATCGCAAGTTCAGAAATGCATAAGATGCCTCAGTAGCCAGCACAAGATCTAATATTAGATTGTAGGGAGCGCAAGGAATAAAACGTAATAATATAAAATATTCGTTTAGGTGCAATTTTTGCCTATTTTTTGTTAATAAATAAGGGCTCAGCAGGTTGCATGTTGCTGACCCTTATTTATTTAAAAAAATAGGCAAAATGCACCTATATAATCTTCTAGCTTTAATATTTTGGTTGCACTTATGATGTCCGCTACATAGCGTGCACTGCACTGACGGGGGGCTCTGGAGTGTTCACGCCGGCTTTTGGACAGGTCGAGTCAAAGGCCAAAGGACTTAAAAACTGTTCTGCACTTTCCAGTTACACGCTTGAGCCCTCTATATCTTTGCGGCCGATGTTGGCTTTATCTCTTTTCTATTAGGTACCGCACGCGCAAGGTGCTCAAGGAAACTTGTCACTCGCGTACCATCACCTTTACGGACGTCCACGAAGCACAAGGGTTGCTGTGTCTGCGCAATGAGTTTTTGTGGATATTGGCAACCCGGCTAGTTCGCTGCGGTGCGTTCCTTCTTTCCAGCCATTCTGTTGATGAATTCTCTTCCATCTTCATGTTTCCTGCTGAATCTAATCTCCCACTTTAAAAGCCCGCGTCTGTGCTCATCTGCGTAATTTGCAGTGACAACTGTAAAAAGAGGCGTTCAACACACCCTCATTGAATAGGGCTCGCCCGTGAGTGGTGGTGCAACGTGTAAAAGAAATAAAAAAAAAACCGATACGTCAATTTTCTGATTTGCTCAAATTCAGAGCAAAAGCTGGAGATGTTGTTCTGGAACATTTGGAATCAAGCGGAGTAAAAGCTAAATACACATTACCTATGATTCAGAATGAACTTATTTTTATTTGTTTTTCATTGATATATAGATAAATTTTTTCTGATTATCAAATTACCGATATTAGGCAGACCGAGGCAGCAGACATATCGGAACAGAACAGCTATCTATTGGTGTTCGCTTTCGTTGATAAGGATCTCAATGTACGTGAAGGAATTTTAGGGCTTTTACTCTCTTTAAGAAAACTTAAAGCTGAGATTATGAGCCATAAAGCTAACTTGTCTACTACACGAGAATTACAATTTAAATTGAGTAAGCTTTTGACTTGTTTGAGGGTGCTCCACCTAGACTGGCAAGAAAATGGGTATTCAGAAGTTAAAAGATATCAGTACCCTAAAGCCAAAATTTTTTCATTGTTGTTCCTATCGTTTCAATTAATAATTAATGACCTAACTACTGTTCCAGAATTTCGAAAACACTATTGGAACAGTAAAATACATTATAAAAATTTTGCGCTGAAAATGTCGCACAGAGAATTTGATGCTAACTTTCGAATGTTATGCAAAACAAGGATGGTCTGCCAGAGTACAAATCAACTTAGATATTTTAAGAACATTGAGCAAATAAATTATCATTGAAAAAATCTTCATCTGATCCAGATGTCACGCAAGCACACGAACTGCAGCATGTCAGCTTTCATACAGCAGCAAGGAGCTCCTGCATATTCTCCAATCTTGTTAATAATCATGACGAAAATAATAGTTCATATTGGAGCCTATAGGAATATTCATCAAACTAAAGTAATAATTTGTATGGCGTTCATTGTCACATAGAAAACTATTAAATATTTTAAAACTGATGGAAATGAAATAATGCAGTCTCTTTTTTAAAGGAATTTTTTAAAAAATCTAAGAATTTTTTTGCCAAGATTTTTCATTTCAAAGTGCAGTATCCAAAGGAATTCCAGCCTCAGGGAATCAAAAAATTCTGCTGAGGATTGCTTCAGAGTTGCCCCATTTATACTTTATCTTGATTCTCCTTTCATCTCTGATTTTCAAATTTTCGGAACACAATATAACATCGACTTTCCTTGCATTTGTCACCCAGTTAGAAAAAGCAAACTTAACCAAATCCGATATTAAAAAAATTGAAACTCGTTATACTGAATATAATATTGACAACCTAATTGGTGAAGCAAGAATCTTTGTTTAATTTCTGGAATGATTCAGGTAGATGAAAAAATGAGTTACAGCACATTACTACAAAATCATTGTACATTTTTCCCAACAGTTCCACAAGCTATCAAAGTACTTTCCACACTTCCATCAACTACTTGTGCATTTGAAAGGTCGTTTAGTACCTTACGACATTAAACGACTACACTCCTATTTACCAACGAAATAGATTAAATTTGCTATGTTAACTAGGCATTCGCGGGAGAAACAACACATTTCACGTCAAAAACATCACTTGATAGAATATATTATAACTGATTTTAAGGGGAGACTTTATCCTCGACCCCCATACTTTTGAAGTCAAATCAATTTTTTCACATTTTTTTTTTTATTATTTAGTTATTAGAAAACAATTTCCTCCTGAACATCATGTGTAATTATTTTTAAAAATTCAAATAGTTTTTTTATACTATTTTTGTTTTAGAGAGGTGTCGAACTAAAAAGTTTCAATTCCAGTCAATTGATAATTTTGCTTAAGAGGTTCAAAAAGTTTTATTATAATATATAGAAATCTATTTTTTTTTTTTCACATTTCTCCAACCTTCCACCACATTCTCGGATTTTCTCAGTCAAATAAAATGGAATCGAAAGCGGAGCCGAGCGAGGCCGGAGCCGGAAGCTTGGTGCTGGGGCGGTGCCGGAGCCAGATCCTGGGCTCATGAAAATTTGTCTCAGAAATAATCTTTTTAGATTGAAAAATTCTTATTGCCAGAAAAAACGTACTAAACCACATTTTCAAAAGTGCAAGAATCCTTAGCCGGATCCGGAGCGGAGTCGAAGCCAGAGCCGTTGTCGGAGCCGGAGCCAGAGTAATGAATTTTTCAAAATATTTTATATAAGGTGAAAAATTTATTGGAGAAGACGTGCTGAACAGCTTTATTCAAATAGTGCAGAACCCTTAGTCGGATCCGGAGCAGAAGACGAAGTCGGAGCCGGAGCCGGATCCTTGGTATTAATTTTTTTTATTCGGGAAATATTTTTTAGGTGGAAAATTTATTGTCAGAAGACGTGCCAACCAATTTTCAAATGTGCAGAAACCTTAGGCCGGTCGGAGCCGAAGCGAAGTCAGAGCCGGATCCGAATCCGGGTATGAATTTTCTTCAGAAAAATTTTTTTAGGTGAAAAATTTATTTTAAGAAGACGTACTGAGCAATGCTCAAATAGTCTAGAAACATTAGTCGAATCCGGAGCCGAGCCGGATCCGGATCCGGAGCCTCATCCTGGGTATGAATTTTTTTCGGGAAATATTTTTGGGTGAAAAAATTTAATTGTCAGAGACGGTGACAGAACAATTTTCATAGTGCCAGAAACCTTAGTCGTAATCCGGAAGCCGAAGTCGAAGTCGAAATCGAAGCCGGATCCGAATCCGGATCAGGATCTAGGGTATGAATTTTTTCAAGAAATATGTTTTAGGTGAAAATATATTATCTGCTAGGAGACGTGCTGACAATTTTCAGATAGTGTAGGAACTTAGTCGGAATCCGGGTCGTATGCCGGAGCCGGATCTGATCCTGGTTGAAATTTTTTCGGAAATATTTTTTTGTGAAAAATATTATGCAGAAGACGCTGCCGAACAATTTTCAAACTTAGGGCAGAAACCTGTAGTGGTCGGACCGGAAGCCAGTGGATCTGGAGCCGGTCCTTAGCCGGATCTGGGATGAAATTTTTTTCTTGAAAAAAATATTGTTAATTGTAATTTTAAATTTTATGAGCAGGAGACGTGCTACTTTTTAAATTAGTGCAGAAACCTTAGTCGGATCCGGAGCCGAAGCCAAGTCGAAGTCGGAACCGAGCGGATCCGGATCCTGTGTATGAATTTTTTTCAATAAAATATATTTCTAGGTGAAAAATTTATATTGTCAAAAACTTACTGAACAATTTTCAAATAGTACAGAACCTTGGATCCGGATTCCGGATCTAGAAGCCGAGTCGGAACCGGATCCTAGGTATTGAAAATTTTCAATAAATATATTTTAGGTGAAAAATTTTTATTGCTCAGAAACTGCTGAATAATTTACAAAGTAAAGTTAGAATCCTTAGCGGAAGCCGAAGCGAGCGGAGCCGGAGCCAGATCACTGGAGTATGAATTTCTTGCATTAAATACTTTTTAGGATGAAAAATATTATTGTCAGAAGACGTGCTGAATAATTTTCAAAAAGTGCAAATTCTTTAGTCGGATCCGGATCCGGAGTCAGAGCGGGAGCCGATATATGAAATTTTCGAAAAATATTTTTTTAATTTGAAAAAATTATAACCAGAGACGCTTGCTGAACAATTTTAAAAATTTGGCAGGAACCTTAGTCGGAGCCAGAGCCGAGGCCGGAGCCGGATTTCTCTGTATAAATTTTTTTCAAGAAATATTTTTTCAGTGAAAATATCTTACAAAGAAGTGCTCATCAATTTCAATTGAGAACCTTAGCCGGAGCCGAAGTCTGAATAAATAATTATTTACGTTTGCGTGGAATATAATATTATATATATTATATAATATAATACATATATAATATAGTAATATTATAGTATATACTATATATATATATATATATATATATATTATATATATATAATATATATATATATATAATTATATATATATAGAGCGATTATTATAATATATATATATAAGAATAGAATATCTTCAGGGAGGAGAGGCGTAAATCTTTATGAAATAGCCAATTTAAAATCGCAAGCTCATAGATGAATTTACGTCATACCTCGTTCAAGCCATACCGTGATAAAGCACAATTCAAATTCTGATAGCATAATAAGGGTGGGGAAAAAATAAAGCAAAATTTGTTTTAGTTCAACTTAATTTTTTTAAAAGTTGTGTCAACGAATTTTACAATTAGAAATAGTTTTATAGATTCTCTGGATTGTTATAAATTTTTTTTTTTAAATATGAAATTTAAATATTTATTTAAATATCCGCCTTCCCAGAAATGAAGGCATCTCGGAACAGTTTTCTATCTAATGCTCGATATCATGCTTGGAAACTCGGTGCTTATTTAAATCGACAGGAGTGTGGTTGGAACTGCTGTGGCTTACATGGCATTCTGCTTGGATGCTCTTGGGTTACAGGAGCAACCAACAAGTCAAGGACGCCGAAATGGGCACAACATGCTGTGTTGCGACAAATATTGCAATAATAAGACGAAGAAAAAAATCTCACTTCGCGCAGGACCTCGATCATCGACAACAGGCGTCGCCGTTACCACAATGTACAGGCAGCTCTCCACTAGTCGACCGCCTGTTCCAAGAAAAAGAAGACATATCGAAACAGTTGTCTAATGCTTACTGCTCCGATTCACACTGCTTGGAAAACATAAGTACTTATTTTCAAATCGACAGGAAGGTAAGCTTGGAACACCTCTGGGTACATGCATTCTGCTTTGGTGCTCCTGGTTAAGGAGTAAACAACCAAAGTCAAGAACTCCGAAATGGCACAACTGCTTGTTGCGGCCAATTTGCAATAATAAGACGAATATAAATTCAACTCGAGCCAGGACTCGAACCATCGAAACAGCGTTCGCGTTAGACAATGTACAGGAAGCTCTCTTTGTCCGATCCACCTTCTCAGAAAAAAGATGGCTCAGATAACAATTTTCTATATATATTGCCAACAATATATCTTCTGAGAACACTACTTATTTCTGAACAGGAGGGTGCGTTGGAACACCTGCTGGGCTACATTGGCATTCTGCTTGGCTTTACTGGGTAACAAGACAACCAATCAGAGTCAAACGAACCCGAAATGGCACAAACATGCTTGTATGCAACAAATTTGAAAAAATAAGACAAGAAAAATTTCACTCGCACAGGACTCGAACATACGACAACAGCGATCGCCGTTAGACAATGTAAGGAAGCTCTACCACGTGTCCGACGCCTTTCCAGAAAAAAGACATATCGGAACAGTTTTCTAATTACTGCTCCGACCACGCTTGAAACTCAGCACTTATTTAAATGGACAGGAGGGTGTGGAACACTGCTGGGGCTAAGTAGCTGCTGATTGCGTGCTCTTGGCGTTACAGGAGCACCAACCAAGTAAAGCAACGCCAATTGCGCACAACATGCTTGTTGTCAAATATTGCAATAATAAGAAGAATAAAATTTCACTCGCGCCAGACTCGAGAAACATCGACAACAGCTTCGCCGTTAGGTACAATAGTCCGATCCACCTATCCAGAAAAAGAAGGCAATCTCGGAACAGTTTTCGTAATCTCCTGCATTCGATAATCATGCTTTGAAACGGTAATTATTTAAATCCATGGAAGGTGCTTGGGACCTATAGTATAATATATATATATAATATAATTTAATATATAATATTATATATATATATAATATATATATATTAATATATATATATATATATATATAATATATTATATATTATATTATTATATATATATATATATATATATTACTATATTATATATATTATAATATATATATATATGAGAATAAATATTCTTTTTGTATCGTAAAATTTAGCATAATTTTCGAAATGTTTATCTGCTTTAGACCGCAATGTTGAAATTCTTTACATTAGATCACAAAAAAAATTCATTTAAAAAAAAACGAAAGTTTTTTTCGCTTAAAATTTGGAGCAATCTGCATTATCAAATCCTTAACAGAATGACGGTTATCTTAAATGCTTTGTATGATGTAAGGTGGTGTCACAAGTGATTCATTGCTTTTATTTCAAAATTTTGAAATTATAATTTTCAGAGATTGTCCAAAAAAACTTTTAGAAAATTTGAATAAAAGTGTCTAAATGAACTTCTATGTACTCACAAATAGGATATTGTTAGTGAAAAAAGCATGAAATATCTTGAATATAAAGATTTTATTGCCTATTTTGTGAATGCCCCGAAAAAAAATTTTTCCCCTTCCCCCTCAAAAAAAAACGAACAGTTGTTTTTTTTTGGTTTCCCTAAAAAATTAAAGATAAATTAGTTGTTCATCAAAAAACATTTCGCTTTTATCGGTCGAAAAAATGGATTTTGAGATAAAGTCTCCCCTAAGAAAGAACAAAAGAAATATTAAATTCTTTTCCATGCTAAAAAAGGAAACACTCTTTAAATAATAAGACTTCTTACTAGTTATTCTCATTTTGAAATACATCTAAAAACAATTAGAAATATTTTAAATATTGGGCTGTGTGAATTATCATTTTTTATTATTCAAACTTTTGAAAACACTGTACTATAGAGATAATAATATTATTATTATATATAATATATATATATATATATATTACATATATATATTATATATATATATATAATAAAATATATATAATATGTATATATATATATATAGTATAATAATAATATAATTTGGCCCCCTTAAATTTTGCTATAACGGCGCCCATGTATATATATTAATATATATATTTATATATATATATATATATAATATATATATATATAGTCTATATATATAATATATATTTATAGATATATATATATATATATATAAATATATATATATTTATATATATAATATATTATATATATTTAAATATAATATATCGATTTTACACAATCTTTAATTAATTGTGTTACCAGGGTACGAGACTGGGACCCAACTCAAATGAACCCCACAACCTCTTTCCCAAACCTCCGCCCTTAATGAAAGAGATTTTACAAAGGAATATATACTTTTGCACTAGTATTGAATTCGAAATATTAGGAAGGCTTGGGCTTAAACATCTTTTCTGCTTGAGAGCGCCAGCATTGCTATGATCTTTCCTCGAACTTGAACATAAGTTGGAGGACATGCCAAGTATATTTCCTTTGCAAGTTTACTCAAGCGTGGTAAACATTTTGCTCAACTTTCCACCAACTGATTGATCAATCATTTGATCTAATCGTTTCTCTTTGTTATAGTTTCCAATCACTTTGCACTACACTATTTGGGCACATGCGTGTGTTTTTCATCACAACTGGACCTGTTATTCTTCTTCCAGTGAATCGAATTCATAGTTTTATGTTATTGATTTATTCTAGAGTATGGGTTCTGTAGATTTTATTTTTATTCTTTTAATGGTGGCTAAATTAATAGACTGTTCGGATTGAAGTATTTTCAATGTAACACAAAAGTAACGAATTGAACTTCTTCTAATGGATTGTTGCAAAAAGAATACTATGCCATTTATAAACGGGATCTAAGAAGTTGCAATAGGATGAAAGTTAATTCCACAGAACCAAATCGTTTGCTAGCGCTAGTTTAATTACTCATCTTTCATTCTTTTAACACCGTCATCATTTTCATTTAGATGGTTCAAAATGCTGCCTTAGCGTTGAATGTAATGGTATTACTTTCGGGATCAGAGCGTGAGGCACCGTCCTGATATTTGTAGTTTCTTCAAAATGGTTTCAATAGCTTAACTGCAGTGTGATATTATGTCCTTTTCACATTAATCAAGAATGTTAACTTTTGGAATGCGAACTGCCGTACGAAGCAGAGGTTCTTTGAGCATACTTCTCCATCCTATGAAGTGTTACATCCAGCGAGTTGAATGTCTTTGATAACATAAGATATGGAATATATCAAGCCGTTTTAGAATTGCCTTCAACTCATTTTCATTTTCTTTTCGGATTCACTTAAGTATTTTTATTATAAAATTCTTTGTCAAAATCTCGACAATAAACATCGCGCAACATCCGATGGCAAAGCGCGGATGCGGATGTTACTGCATCACTAATATAATAATAATACTAATATATATAATATATATATATTATATATATATTAACTATATACTATATATATATATATATATATTATATATCTATTATATATATTATATATAATATTATATATAATACTAATATATTTATATATATATATATATATATATATTATATAATAATATAGTAATATTATATATACCTTGTATATATATATATATATATATATTTATATATACTAGTATATTATATATATATACTATTATTATAATATATATACTATATATATATATACATATATTTATATTATATATACTATATATAGGTATATATATATATATATATATATATATATAGTTATATATATATATATATATATATATATTATATATATTAATAATAGATTATATTATAATAATTATTATAAAATATATAAATATATATATATATTATTACTATATATATATATTATATATATTATATATAATATGATATATATTATATATAACTTATATATATATAATATAATATATATAATTAAAAGATAGGATATTGTCGGGCAATTTTCTTATATAGAACTGTTAGAAATTAAAAATAATTCATTACTATTATACGTATTCAAGCACAAAGTAGTCCAGCAATATTTTAAAAACAAATAAATAATATTTTCCTTAAAAAAATTTTTTACCACGATAAGACCTAAAATATAATATACTTTATAAATCCAATTTGAACAATCCTAGAAAAATTATGATGGTTTGTATTTTTGGCGGGAATTACGGGAAAGGTACACTGAACACCAACACACACACACACACACAACACACACACACACAACCACACCCACACACACACACACAAACACACAACACACACACACACACACACACACACAAACACACCACCACACACACACACCACACACACCGAACACACACACCACACACACCACACACACACATCCACACCACACACACACACACACACACACACACACACAACACACACACACACACACACACACACCACACCACACACACACACACACACACACACACACAACACAAACAACACACACACACACACACACCCCACACCACACACACCACACACACACAACACACACACACACACAACACCACACACACACACACTGGTCAAAAATTATAGCATTGGATTGATGTACTATAATAATTAATTATGATATATATTATAATATATAATTATATTATATTAATTATATATATATATATAATATATAGTTATATATATATATTATATATAATATATAATTAATATATTAATATTATATATAATATCTATATATGATATATATATTATTATTTATGGGATGGCAATAAAGATCAATTGATTTTTTCAACTGATTTATTCACTTGATTTTTTGCTCAAAAAATCAATCATGATTTTTGGCTTTTTTTGATTTTTTGCTTTTATATATTTTTTTTAAGTTTATTTAATATTTGGATATTTAAGTGATTTACTTCAATAGAAATAAAAATTAGAATATAATATCATAGCATGGCTACTCTGTTTCAAAATTTCTACCTATTAAAATGTCAAACAAGAATGCTGTTTCAAGATGTTCTTTTATTGTCTGATGTAATACTATATCTATTATTATTACAAAATTAACACTCTTAGTGGTGTTGCTCATTTCATTGTGTCATAGACTATAAGCCTATTTAAGATTTTGATCTCAGATATAGGGCTTAGGGTAAAAATTAATACCTAATCGAACTTAAAAAAAAGTTTGTTTACAAATTATATTTCGCGTGACGTCACGAATCTCAAAAATCAAAAAATTTATTTTCTCAAAAAATCCAAAAATCCCAAATCTGAACTATATTATATATATATATAATAATATAATATATATATATTATATATTATATATTATATATATATATAAAAATATTATATTATAGTATATATATTTTTTTATAATTATATAATATATATATTTTATATATGATATAATATATATATGTATATGATACATATATATATTATTATATATGGTTTATTTTCCAGAAATGATTTCTCGTTTGGAAGATCTTTGCGGAATTCAAGGGGCCATTGTACATGCAAACGATTTAGAGGTTAAGGAAACTTTTAGTGCTTATTTGTTTGATTCAATTGATGAATCCTGGTTTGAAACTATGGAGAAGAAAGTATCAGTTACATTACAGAAGTTCAATTTGGTTTTGAGAGAAAAAATATCTATACCTATGGTTGTATATAGCTTGTTGGGATCCTATAAATGGGCAAAATTTCATGAGAAATTTGGTTTGCCCTTCGATTATTGCTATTACTTCCTCAGAAGTTCTTTTTTTACCTCCAATGGAATGGTTAATAAAGAAAAGGCTGCGAGAGAGATTTTAAAGGACACTGAAATAAGTTCTTCCATTAGATTTTCTATAGCTTGTTATTACTGTTTTTCTGATGTCATTCCTGCACTGTGGGAGCAACTACCAGAAGACAACAAACCTAAAATCGTCAATGGAATAATATGTACATATGGTTTAGGTAATGGTGTAAACGAAGTGATGGTTTTTTTATGGAGTCGTATTTTGTTGGGAAAACATAAAAAAGGGGAGGCTTTTTTATATTGTAAATTTGAGAAGCGTTTTGAGTATTATATGTTTCTCAATGATGTGTCATTTAAAAACTGTTTTGAAGAGTTAAATGAAGTACAAAGAAAGGAGGCTGGGATTTTTTTAAAAAACAAGTTCTTGAAGTTAAAACATTCGGTAAATAATTTTTTTGAGATTAAACAATTTTTACAATTTCGGCCACAAATTGAAATAGTGAAATATTTGCTTCATTCTTTAGACGAGAACCAATTAAAGGTATTCTTCCAAGAACATGGAATGTTGTTTTCAGTATTACATCATTTATTAAATTGGCCTTATCAACACTTGTTTCTGGTCACAGTGAATAGATTTTGGGAATTATTACCGAAAAGTGGATTTTATTTTCTGCTGTACA
Organism: Trachelipus rathkii; assembly: GCA_015478945.1. Lineage (NCBI taxonomy): Eukaryota > Metazoa > Arthropoda > Malacostraca > Isopoda > Trachelipodidae > Trachelipus > Trachelipus rathkii. Next base: position 13,000 of record JABUQX010091679.1, on the reverse strand, counting down.
AAATCGTGACTTTGATGAACCATAAATTGTCTCGTAAATTTTATGATTTTCGTTACATTTTTAAAGAGTTTTGGATACAAAGTCCTTCGTATATGAAAACGTTTTTCTTTCGAGTTGAAGGTGGTTGTATTTCTACAGACGCTGAAGAGTATGAAGAATTTAAGTGCTATCGAAGAGATTTTCATTATGACTTTGACTGTTGCATAATAGCTGACATTTTTAATGATTTCTTTTCATTTACTATTGCAGATGAAATAATTCAGTAGTAAAATCTAAGAGACAATGCCCATATCCTCCATATCAATGACTTATTGTAGCAATTGCTATTCATACGTCCAAGAACAATAAATTGTTGAATGTTGCGTACCAAATGAAAGGGTTAGAAGTTTTAAAAGGAATCTATTTAATTCAGATGAAGTATTGAAATCTTTATGGGATTTTATCATCGACGATAGATTGTTAAAGTCTCAAAAGTTTCTTAGTTGGGGTTTGAATTAGGTGAGGAAGAATGTGAGTATAACTCATCTTATTTGAATTCATCTTTTTAAAATCATAAAATATTCTTTCTTTGATGCCCGACGAATTAAAATATGTTGATAAGTTTTTGAAATGGGTTTTTTCATTCAGATGAAATTAAAAGTGTTAAGGAAAGCATGGTTGTAAGCGTGGACCATTTGGCTGTCAACTGTGATTTCATTACCTTAAAGAGGACAATTCAAAGGATAATTCACTATTTAATTGGATTGATCTCTACCGAAAATGACTGTAAAGATTTTTCAAAGAGGAAGCTTGCATTTCACGAATAAAGCTTGAAGTTAAGTAAAAATGTTTTGAGTTGAGACTTATGTCAAATAGATTAAAGTCAGTCGAAGGGCAAAAATAATATTTTCTGAGATAAAAATTAAAAAACGTTTAGTGTTTATAACAAAGACATGTATCCTAGCATGTGCTCTTTAAATAGTAGAAGGAAATCGTTGTTTGTCTGGAAATTGCTCAGATGGACCAATTTCAAAAGAGGAAGTAAGGGGTTTTATTTTATTTTGTTAGAGATGTTACTAAAAGGCAAACCAGTTAGTTGAATAAAAACTTTTTAGTAGATTTTCTTTATAGAGGACGAGGAGGAAGAAATCTACAAGAAAAAAATTTTAGTCAAAAACTGCTTGACTTATTGAATATATGTTAGTGAAAAACAAGTTTGGATCGAGATTGAAGCAAGTATTTAAATTCGCGTTTCTTCTTCAAAAACGAATCTGCGATTCAAGAAAAAGTTTCCTTCAGAAATAAGTTGGTTATACAATATCTGAATTTCTCAGATATAAATTTGATGAATGTTGACAAGCTCTTTAATTGGACGGGTACTCACGGCAGAAGAGAGATTGCTGCAAAAAAGGTGTAGATGAATTTTCTATTTAAAAGTTGTATTTACGAAATGGTTGTAACATTTTTTATGGAAGTGAGAACGAAATTGAGAGATTTTTGAACTGCTGTCTACAAATGATTTATTATTAAACAAATAGAAAAGAAAAAGTTTTTTTTTTGGAATTTTGGGTTTTTTAATGGAAAAAAACCCCCCAAAAAAAAGATTGAAGGAAGTTGCTTTTATCCTATTGTGATCGCACATAGATAACTTTATTTTGTTTACTTCATTTGTGACGTTACAGGTCCTCTTCCAAAAATGTTCAGAATTCATTCGTTTAGGTGGACGAACGATGTCAATAAATGAAGAAGCAAACGTGAAAAGAAATTGAAATCTTCCGGTTGAAAATTAACAGACAAACTAAAAAAGTCGTCATTGTGAATCATATTTGAAATTCCTGTCGAATCTTCTCTGACTCTTATCAATTCTAATTTTTTTTTTAATTTGGCGCTGAAACAAAAATACAGAATTACTCATCAAATATCTGACTTTCTTTATATGTTATGATTAAATATTTTCAAATGTTCATTTTTACTTTTAAATTTTAAATTCTCCATTTTTTCTCTTCTATAATTTGTTACTGAAACAAATTTCTTGGTAACTTTAAATTTTATACAGTTTTGTATATTTTATATGCGTATGATACTGTAATAAAAATTGAACTTAATTCATTTTTTTTTTTTCACGTAAAGTGTCATAAAAAATGTTTAATAATTTTTCACTCCATTTCTTAAAATAATTATATACTGAAATAACTATCGACATTACCATCTTCAGTGGTTTAAAAACATGAAAAGTAGATTTTGAATTAAACTTCGGTCAGAGTTCCTTAGTTGGGAGCTGTGAGAGATCATGATCGGGCCTCCCTTCGGTTCCTCATAGACTTGGGTGGAATGTGCAAACATGCATCGGATACAGGATAGTTAAGTAGAAGAGCATGACCTAAGTCGACAAAGGAAGCCTTCCCCTCCACTCCTTATACACTTGCGAGACCGTCGCAGCTATAATCTTTCCTGGAGCCTCAAACCACCTTCTGTGGTATCTCCTCAGTGTTTTGGTTCATCACCTGAGCAAGGTCAATAACCATGTCAACTCACAAAATTACACAATTTACTCCATTTTTCCCGTTTGAGAACTTTTTCTTAGCTCTCCCAGCCTGTCACTTCCCAACATAATCTCATTTATACAGCCGCTTAACCAATCGACAATCATCCATTCTTTCCAAATGACTAAACATCTTTAATAGACAAATTAATCTCATTTACTCCTTTCGCCACATAAATCTCTAATAGGTTCATTTATCATTTTAGCAGTTTTCCTCATCTAACACGACCCTAAGATAATCCATCTGTACAGACTGCATACTAATTCCACATCATAGTTTCTCTACTATATTTTAACATCGGTAATGACATTTCCTCATGTAAAACCCTAGCGCATTTAAAACTTAGTAATCTTTCATTGGCCAAAGATTTAAATGCACCAGCCATCTTACTACCACTCGCAAGTTTTCTACTACACTCAGCATAATCCGTTCCATTTTCATCCAGCATATTGCCTAAATATTTAAATTCAGATACATGTTCCCGTTGCTCACCATCCAACATGATTTTACACTTCAGACTCTCCTCACCAACCACCATCGCCTTTCTCTTATCTACATTTACTTTTAGACACCTCCTTTTATATACCCATCGGAACTTCTCTACCAATTCTCTTAAACTCTTCATATTCACCATACAAAACTAAATCTCATCATCTTCCTTTTTTTCCCATAAGACTGGGGGTAAGGTGCGTGACATGCATCGGAAAAGAAAAGTAGTAGAAAAATATGACACGAAGTCGAAATGAAAGCCCAGCCTTACGCCCCTCTATACCTATTAGTGAGAACTCGGCGCAGTCAGAAAATCCACTCTAGAGTTTCACGGGACTGCGACGGACCCTCACTATGGCATTTCGTCAAGTGTAGGGTTCATCCCCTGGCCCAGGTGGGCCACAACCATACCCCATCACAAAACCCCGTCATTCACTCCTATTAGGCACCTTTATTCTCGCCTCTGCCAAACTCTCATTTCTCTCCTCCAGACATTCCTCCTTTACTGACCAATCCACTTTTTCTCGTCTCCAGCATGTCGTTCCCAACACTCACCACCTATACATCGTTTAACCAACCGACTATCATTTTCATCCTTTCTACATGACCAACCATCTCAACGTATTTCTAATTGTATTCTTTTTTACCCCTTTCTTCACACATATAACTCTCTAATTTACGTTCATTCCTTCATTTATCACTTCTTTTACACCTAAAACACCCCTAGATTGTCATCTGAGGCACTTGAACTTTAGTATCATATACCCTTATTCCAGACCATAGTCTTACTACTATACATAACACAGGTAAACAACATACTCTCATACAAAACCCTAGGCGCACTCAAGACTTAGTTCTTTACATCCACATAATTTAATTGCTCCAGCCACCTTCCTGCATTCACAACTTTTTCCTACCATTCTGCATCATCCGTTAACTTTTCAATCCAACAATATATCCTAAATCATTTGAAAACTATTCCAGCTCCTCACCATCTAGCATAACTTCACACCGAGGACTGTCCTCACTCACAACCATAACATTGACCTCTTATCTACGTTTTACTTTCAAACCCTCCTTTACACACTAGCCAAATCTCTCTACCAATCTCCTTTTCAAACTCTCTTCAGATTCACTACACAAACAAATTCATACGCATATAATAGGGAGGGCACCCTCTGCTCACCTCCATCCCCATCATTCTAGCACCATTTCCTGCCACTCCCATCCCTAATTCTTTCATACCCCCATCCATAACAAATTGAAAAACTAAGGAGACCTAACACATCCCTGCCACACACCGCTATTAATATTAAGCCAATCACTTTTGACACCATTTATTTTTACGCACGCTTCACTATCGTCATACATACTTTTGATTCCATTCAGAAGCCTACCACTAACACCTGCCATAGAGCTTAACCCTATCTATCATACGCCTGTTGCCAATAATCCATAAAACCTAAATACAATTTATTTTCTCCTTCCTTATTTTCTCATCATTTATTTCAATGTAAAGATTTGATCCATACATCCTTCACAACTTTTAAAAACACCTTTTCTTCACCAATCAGTCTTCAGTCACTCGACGCACTCTTTCGACAAACATACCAGCATATATCTTCCGCACAACACTCAATAAACTAGTTCCCTATAAATTCCTACAGTTCCCCTTATCTCCCTTACCCTTATATAAGGGTACTATTAGGCTACTGCTCTCCTCCAATCCCTCGGAACTATGCCTTCTATAAACGCGTTATTACACAACTTCCAAATCCAATCGATCACCATCTCGCTCCGTTCTTGATCATTTCACAGTAATTTCATCTATACTGCAGATTTACCATCTTCAACTTTCTCACTCTATCACTCTACCCATTACCTCAAATACCTATTCCTTTTGCCACCATCAAAACCCACACACATTCACTATCACCTTTTTCATACTGTTAATATTATAAGATTTCGAAAGATTCTTTTCACACTCCCTCGCATCCATTTCATCAGTTACAAAAGCACCATTCTTATTCATTATTCTACAGCAGTTCCCCTTATTCTCATTCTTAACCTTCGCGCTTCCTTCCAGAAGAGCTTCCTATTCCTTTAAGTTTCCATTCATCCTCTTTCCAAATTGATCTTAACTCTTCTTTTTCTCCTACGTATGCACCTTTATGTATTTCTTTTTTCCTCCTTATATAATCCAAACATCATTAATTTAGAAGGTACATTTATTAAACCCAAAAAAGCCCAGCTTTTTTTTTTTAAATTTTAACCGCTTGCATCACCTCTTCATTCCACCATCACTGTTAACATTCTACTTCTCTACTTTAGCACACCCACATATTCATTTGCACTGCTAACAACTGCTTCCTTCAATTTGCCTCCATATTTGTTGTTTTCACTTGTTCATATTCAAAACTTGATTTACTTGCGAGTGCTCTTAAGACACTTATCCTGATTTCACCTTGTTCACTTAAACTTCTCACTCTTAAATTTACCACTTTCTTCCGTATCACCTTCCTCTCCATTCAAGCCCACCTAACTTAATTTACATAGAACACATAATGATTCACGATAATCCCTTCCTAATTCCTCACTGGATTTAACATCCAACACACGATTTCAACTATCTCTCACCAACACAAAATCAATCATACTTTTTCACTTCATACCATCTCTACCTACACCAACTCTAGTATACTTATGGATACCTCTTGTTTTAAAGAAAGTATTAACTACACAATACCTCTTCTCCTTCACATCTAGGTAACTATGCATTACTACCATCTCAATTTTCTTCCGACACCCAAAAACCGCCTGTGTATAACCATCTCTTTCTGATACCATATTCAACCATTTATGGGTACCTCAACACAATCAAATCTGAAGCTTCTACTCGACCCATCCAAAAAATCATTCAGATTATCCAGAAAATCGTACTACGTTTTCCTCAGATGAACCATACGTCACAACCACACATACCTTGACCTTTCAAACTTAAAACATACGCAATTAGAATTCTATGTACTGCCCACAAAAGTCTTACATAGCTCTGTACACAAGTCACTCATCAGAATTGCAACCACTCCTCTCCCCCTCTCATTTCCGTTTTCTACAACACACACACATTTCACACCACATCACTCATTTTCACAGTTTCTTTTCACCTTTGTTTCAGTCACAGCGAGCAAATCGAATTTGCCCTTTCTAAATACATCCATCACCTCTCCTCAACATTTATTCCTGACATTCCATGTACCAGTACGATTCATACAATTTCGCCGAAAGATAGAAGGCCGTTTACGGCGATCACGACCTTCTCCGAGGCATGCATTAGCATTCCTAGCAAGAGATAAGTGGTAGTGGGCAGCCAACCCAACTACCACCGTCCTTTTTCGCTTTCTACGACACGCAGGACATACTATGTGGGCAATTCTTTCTCCCCCACACATAGGGATATAAGTAGTAGAGATGTCTGCAAGATATTATCTAGAAGAGGGGTGAGGACGTTAAGTATGTGTATATGATATGTGGATGAATGGTGGTCAGTTAGATGTTGCCTGGAGGGTGAGTGTGTAAAGAAAATGAACGCAAAAGAGAAAAGCGAACCATCAAAATGGGAGGTAATTTCATCGCTTCGAGTATGTGTATACTCTCCCTCCATAATCTCAGAGATATAATTAAAAATAGATAAAAGTTATTTCTTTATTATGTTTATTAATTTTTATTTATTGCAAGAAATCGAGGGATCCTTGAAATTGATACTTGTGAATGTAGTGACGCTTTTAGAGGGGTATGGTGATTGTTGGAAAATTGATACAAAAACAGAATTATTTGATACACAACCACTTGATGCATTCTTACATACTGGAATCTGGAATACCACTAGTAAGAATATTTATAGAGTATGTTGTTGGATAATTTGTCTATTATTTTGTAGTTGCTTGTTGACTCGTATTGAAGTGTCCTTCATAACGTGTGTCCGTGAGTCCTCCTCTTTCCTCGTGATATTAAACTTGTTACATTTCGAGGTTTATTAATGCTTCAAAATAAAACTCATTTCAGTTATTAGATTTTTAAATCACTTTTCGTTACAAAATTGATTATTAAGATAAAATAGTTTTTTTTTTGTACTTTAATATAACAAACATTAGATGATATAAAGAGAGTGAGAGGACTATGGAGCAGGAACAAAAATATTTTTTGTTTACTACAAATTATTATATATTTGATAAGAAATTAAAGAAACGAATTTAATACAAGCATTTATTTTCATTATATACTTTATTAATTTTTCAGATCCTTTCCTTAAATTCGAAAGTGTAAGTGGAACAGAAATCACAGCTGGAGTTCCCTGAAGCCAGATGAATTTTGAATGGTAATGTGACAGCAAAATCCTAAAAAATATTTTACTATATTTTTAGCTGCTTATTTCAGAGTTTGCACATTAGCCATATATTTTAATACGAAACTAAGAACATATAAGCGAGATGAAATTTATATTGTTCGAAATTTTATTTGTTAGTATATATTAGTATGTGTTTGTTATATTTTATTAATATATATTTTGTTTTTTTTTTTTTTTTTTTTGTTTTATATTATATTTGAAAGAGTCTACTAAATATGAAATAATATGCTTACAAATTTCATATATGAAAAACTTAATATCAACAGTTCCGTACTTGGACGGAAGTTCAAGAATATTATAAAAGTTTTATAAATCTTGTTTGATTCTAGTTTCATGCAAGGGTAGTTATGTTTGTTGATGAAAAAGTCTTAATGAATATAGGAAAAGCAACTAATATTTCTTTTATATATACTTAAAGGAGTAATAAAACGACAGTTGACATGCATCTTAATTAGAATTGCACTGAAAAATTGCTTTTAAACGTCCAAGCAGGACTTCAAAATTTGATCAATCAGCCGGACGCTCTATTCCACTTTTTCGTTATTTCGTATCAGTATTTTTGCCACAAAATTGGCCTCTATTTTTGATCTTAATTAATTGGGTATATGAAACTGCTCAGTTCAGTCTTCAAATTTACACATTAGTCTGCAATTGTATTACTTTTATCATATTTAAGTAATGATCACCACGCAAAAATTGTTAAATAGGAATACCTAGCACATATGCTTTGTGATTTTATTATATGATTATGTAATGTGATGTGATCCATATAGAATTTTTGTCTGCTGTAGCTATAGTGTGTGATAATGCACTTATCTGGCATATTCTTCGATAGGACAATCCGACACACTATCTTCTATCAATTTCATTGAACACCATCACAGACGCAGTCCACAAGACATATGTGGCCGTGAGGAAGCGTCTTAGCTTTGCACTTTACGTGGTTGTGTGTTCTCGATATTTTTACATTGCGGGGTCATTAGGCAGACACCTATAGGTTGTTTCAAGTTCCTCAAAAATTCAACTTTTAGTCCGTTGGACAGTTCAGTGCTGTTTCTACTCGAATAAGATTCCACGGCGGATGTCGGCCGAGGATACGAAAACAAAATGGCGCCAACCTGCAATACTCGGTTTTGTCAAACAACTTCTAAACATAACAATAAACTCAAACCTTACCTCTGGTGGTTACATTCTTGTTTTCTCTTTTAAAAACCTAATTCTTCACATCCTCTTCTCTAAACAAGCTTCAAAGATAGTTGGGTGTTCCCAGGCCTCGGATATTATTTACGTCACCCCAGTTTATGTGCTCTTATAAGGGGTGTTCGTCCCGGTATGAAATATATGCTTAACGTATAGGGTGGTCAATAACAATCACTCTCTCTTAAAAGGTAAGTCAGTCTCTCTCTCTCTTCTCTCTCTCGTCTCTCTCTCTCTCTCTCTCTCTCCTCTCTCCTCTCTCTCTCTCTCCTCTCTCTCCTCTCTCTCTCTCTTCTCTCTCTCTCTCTCTCTCTCTCCTCATCTCTCTCTCTCTCTCTCTCTCTCTCTCTCTCTCTCTCTCTCTCTCTTCTCTCTCTCTCTCTCTCTCTCTCTTCTTCTGGTCGGCGTCTCTCTCCTCTCTCTCTCTCTCTCTCTCTCTCTCTACACACGCTTCACCCCGTGCTTAAACAAAACGATGTGATAATGAATACAGTACCTCTGTACAATCTTATCTATCCCAGGTCTATACTCTGGAGTATGAAAAGTTTGCGTGTCTGGGTGAATGATGTGATTTACATCAAAGTTTCCGGGTAGCCGGTGGGGCATTGTAAAGGGGGCAATTTTTGGCAAAACGGCAAAGGGCGATTTGTTTTATGCAAAAATTCCATACTGTAGTCACACGAGTTACCCGAGTGATGATCCTATGAGCGAAAAGACATTTTGAAAACAAGTTGGGAAAATGAGTGACATCCATGACGTGATGAAACGAACTTTGTTAATATATCTCACGTAATGTGTTTCACCTTGACCGGAACCTTATATCCACTATTGGAGTACTAATCCACTTAGTATTTAATAATACATAGTAGGTTTTTATATCTCGTGTCTAAACACCCATTTTTTCGTCATCTTTTTCTTAAGCGATGGTGAGTTAAATCCGCCTTGCCGCGATCAAAATTAGTATTGATATAATGTAAAGCTAGGAAACGCTGATGCATAAAATTTAGAATAAGAGTTGTATTCGATTTGATTGGCAAGACATCTATAAATATACATGCTAATCAACATAGTAAAAAGCTATTATCGGTAGTAAATATATATATCTTAAGTTCGAACGTAAGTATCAGTAGAATAGTTTCCCTAATTACTAATTATAATTTCCCTAGAGCATATTCGCCTAATATTATACTCTGACTTTAAAAGATTTCCAAAGCATAAAAAAATGGTAGCTCTGAGGCTTTCTGCTAAATTAGGGATAAGGTATCTGATACCTCAATTTTTGTGTGTGATTAAATGACCATAATGAAACTCAAATATTGTATATATATTATTATCGTATATATTTATAAAATAATTTCATAGAATTAAACTGCCCTTCAGAAAATATACGATTATAAATCGGTTATATAATAATCATAGTATAATATATATAATATATATATATATAATAATATATAGTATATTATTAATATATATATATAGTATATAATATAATACATATATATATATAATTATTATATATATATTCATATATATATATATATATTAATATATATATATATAAATAATATATTTAATTAATATTAATTTATATATATATTATATATATATTATTATATTATATATAATATATATATATTATATATAATATATTAATGAATAATATATATATATGAAGAAACAAATCGATAATAGATATCTATATATTATATACATATATATATATAAATATATATATGATATTATAATATATATCATACTAGTATTATAATATATATATATATAATGATATATCTGCATGTATTATATATTATATAATATATATATATATATAGTATATATATACTATATATATGTAACGCCACAATAGATGTCTTGCTACTTATAATGGATCGCCAAACACTCTGGTATTATTACTATATTGATATAATGAGTATCTGGATTCATCTGGTGATAATATATATGGACAATATACTCAACACAAATCACATAAATAGTGCAGATACTCATAAGAGTTTTATGCACTCTATACGTACTAGTTTCACTCACTCATCACTCGATATAAAACCAATATGGGATTATGTAGTGGACCCTATACGTAATTTAATTAACTCCATTAATTAATAATCTATTTAACAATAACTCTCAAGATTACAAATACAAACTCAATAATACTAATAATACGTAGTAGTTGTTTTATTTCGAATTCTATAAATAATTAATTAAATATTTTTAAAAAAAGGAATATTTTGACAAATTTTATTAAAATAAAAATTATAAAAGTTACAAATTCCTATAAACAGGGTGAGGACGAATCATAGTATAATTTATATTATATGACTGAAGTTAATACAGCACAATGACATAAATTATAAATATTTTTGCTCATATTAAAAATATTTGATAAATATTTAAGCATATTGGAATCCATCCTTAATTAATTTATTGGTATGTATATTTAAATATAAAAGATATATATATATTAGTACAAGTACTCAAATAAAATAATAACTAACTCACGTATATTCTAAAGGCGCGAGTTGGGATTTTCTGCTCTAACAAACATAATTAACTTATATATATATCACAATGTTAAAACTAAATATCTGATCCTATATCTCTGATTAAACCAGAATATAAATAATATAGAAAAAATATCAACAAGAAAAAGTTATAGATATTAAGGTTAAAATAATAAAAAAAAGTAGCTATTCTATGTTACATTAAATAGATAAGTGTTAATTTTTCTATAAGATAAGAAGCATTATTAATCTGCTTCAAAATCTCTCATCCTGAAAATTATTCCTCGACATAAATAAGTATATAGACAATAAGTTCACTATTAAATATAAAAATATTATTAGCAAGTAGAAGAAGAAGTAGTCTTTGAGAGCAAAGTTGATGGAAAAAATGCAGGTAAGGAATTGTTTTGGGTTGTATATTTCTTTAATACAAAACAATGCAAACACAATAGGAACAAAAGGACAATGCACAAATTTAGTAGGTTTAAAAAATGATTTTAAAAGTTATACCAGGATAATATAAATATTTCACTTACTTTTTTGTCAACAGAGAGAGTAGACGTGGATACTCAGAGAGACGTTAGATCTGTGTTTAGTTATGTCACTCTTGCTTCTCAGAAATATTGTTAGAGCATAATACATTCTAATTAACTATACAAAAAAATTATTTCTAGCTTGACAAAACCGATACAAAATGCACAAAAAACTTTCTATTGATACAATAATAAAATAAACTATAGTAACTGGAGTTTTGAATCTGTGTCTTTAAATTTCATATCATATGTGTATATATATCGAGTGTACCAGACAATGCCTTTAAGTACTCATCCAAACACGTCTGATTATAATAAAAGTCAGATGATAAATTCTCTGAGAAGATACGAAACCATATGGTCGTTAATAGCAAGATAATATATCACGATAAATACTTCGCAACTCTAAATTTACAAATATACACGGAAAAAACGATGATGCGACTATTATTTAATCTATATATCATTTACTATTTGTTATAATGTAGTGTATTAGAATTAAATTGAGGGCGGTAGTGATAAACAAGATTAAACTACTTCTTAATTACATATTATATAATAAGATATACAAAAAACTGGACATATTAGATATAAGAAAAATTATTAGTGCGAATAGCTTACACCATACAACACTCACGATTAATGTTTTACTATTATTCACCCTCTCTCTCATTGTTAAAATCCAGTCTTATGATTCATTAAAATTTATTTTTATAACTTAATTCCTTTACCTGCAATCGCAAAATGTCTTTAAAGAAAATAATAACGAATAATAATAAAAATATATATTATATAATAATTAATTACACTTGTTCAACTTCGGTATTAGTTATTATACAGATAAGCCCAATTTACAGATTCTTCTTATCAATGTGTTCTACTAATTAAGATATAATATATCATTTACAAATATTTACCTCCATATTATAAATCAATCAGTAGACTCAGAACTGTATCGTATCATTATAAAAGACGTTTTTAATTTATATATGAACTTGTAGTATACTTTATGATATAGTTAATTTCTATATATTATTTTAGCTATTATACTTACTCTCCTCCATATAGCTCATACTATTAACATTACTATACACAGAATATTTATTATTTTATTCAGATCTATATATTATATATTAGTTGATATAATATATTCTTAGTTTACTAACTCCAGATTAAATATAATATTTGATATCATATATTTTATATATTCACTAAAGAAGAATCTATATATGTATAAAGTGATTCATGTATAGATATATATGCTCTATGTGCATAAAAAGTATTATATACAATTTATAGGGACGGCAAACTCACTAATAATTCTCATAA
>JABUQX010091678.1:17500-18921 GCA_015478945.1 Trachelipus rathkii | reverse complement strand
GTTGTTCTGAGTTGTTGTGTTGGTTGTGGTTTTTTCGAAATTGTATATTATTTATGTATAAGTAAGGGTTACGTGACAAGACATGTGAGGTAAATTTTCGTTCTGTTCCAAGGCTGTGTATTTAGAAATTCAGTGAGGTGTGTCTTCTGTTTTAGATGAGATTTCTATATGAGTGCTATGTGTATGTAGTATTTACTTAGTGAATGTTGAATTTCTTTGTGTTTATTTTTTATCTCATTTATATTTAATTGGAGTATATTGATTGAATTACGGGGGGTTGAAATTTGGGTTTCTGCGTGTGCATTTCTACATAGGTCACAGGACAAGGTTCTGGAGTAAGCCCTGGTGGTTTGAAGGTTTGTACACTTTACAGGTGGAACCAGTTTTATGGACAGAAACTACACTGCACTGAGGCTTCACGCAAATTACATTTCTCTATTGCATTTGGACAGAGAATAAGGAAAAACTCACAGTAACAAGAAAAAAGGAATGTGCTTTGGCGTCCGGACTTTTCTCTAAGCCGCAAGAGATTGGGGGCTTCAACCCGCTGATTGTACCTCCGTTCAGGAAGTAAAGAAGAGGGCATTCTTTGGAACATGTCCTCGACGGGAAATTCCTTCTTTGTATTGCTTCTGGGGGTGAAGTGTGTAGCTTCCCAGTCACACCACTTGTAGGCTGAATGCAACCTGGCAATATATATATATTATACTATATAACTATATATATAATTATATTATATATATAATATTACGTATATATATAATATACTATATATTATATATTATATAATTATATAAATATATATATATATATATATACCTATTAATATATATATACTAATATATATATAATATCTCCACTATATATATACCTACCCAACCGAACCGCACAACACCAAACCACTCCACCAGAATCAAACCACCACAACAGCAAACAACACTAAACAAAGCCACAACAACACCATCCAACATACATATATATACTATAATATATATATATACTATATATATATACATCTTTATATATATATATATTAAAATATATATACTATATACCCTATATATATATTATATACTATATATATATATAAAAACTATAACACTAAAAAATATATATATATTATACATAATATATATATTATATAACTTATACAGCCATTCCTCCACCCCTATAACTAAATATATATAACTATCACATATAATCTATATATATATATATATATTAACATATACATAATATACTCAATATATACCCTTATATCTTATATATACTATATATCTATATACTAATATATATACTATATATATATTAACTATATATATACTATAATATATATATCTATAATACTATACCCTATTAATATATATATATACCTACTATATATATCAAATAATATATGATATATATATGAATATATATAT
>JABUQX010091678.1:10000-12500 GCA_015478945.1 Trachelipus rathkii | reverse complement strand
TAATAATAATATATAATATAATAATTAATAATAATTAATAATAATAATAATAATATATAAAAATAATAATATATAAATAATAATAATAATAATAAATATAATAATAATAATAATAATAATAATAACATAATAATATAAATGATTTCTGACAACAAAAAAATGACAACGTTTGACAAGATTATATTTCGAAATATTTATTAGTTTCATAAACATAATATAATCATCACAACATCTTTTAAATATACACTGCGACTAATGATTCCTCTCGATGGTACAATGCTATCGTTGGACTCAATAATCAGTTAGATTTGTACGATAATCGCAAGGGTACAGGTGTTCTGGGTTCTATTCCCCCGTAACTATAATCCTAGGTAGATATTACTAGAGTATTTCCCTCAAGTAATAAGTATCTCCAGTGCCTTCAGTGAAGTGTGAAGTTTAGTAAAAAAAAAAAGTTCTAAAGTTAAACTTAATTAAGGATTCCAATCATGACTCCATTGCTAGCTGGTAAAAATGTAGAAAAAAAATTGATTAATCAATGTTTCCGATTAATTTTAAATTACGTACAGTACACAATCACCGCATCAGTGATTAAATATATGTGAACCATCAGAGCACCAACACCACCACCACAAATGTACACCACCAACACATACACTACACGATACTACATAATCAACTACATCATACACTACCCATTACTACACTACACTCTTGCCACAAAACCCACACCATCACATTATCACATGCATCGATTTTCGTTCCTTACGACAGGGCAACCGACCTACAACGATACCGGATGATATTGTGTTTGTCGTAAATCAACTTTATTTAAAAAAATAACAACTCAACACGATCACTGCAATGTGTACCGCCACCGCAACTCGTTCCCTCACAAAAATAGGGCGCAACAGACTGCAGTTTGTTAGTTGAGTATGCAGAGGTACACATGTTGCGCAGTTCATCAGACGAAATGAGATTTTTAACAAATTCTCATTTTTTTTAAATAACAATCTTAACAAGTACTGTGTACTTGATTGTATGTACATGTATGTATGTATGTATTATGTATGTATTGTATGTATGTATGTATGATGTTATAATATATTATATATATATATATATATATATATATATATATATATATATATATATATATATATATATATATATATTATATATATATATATATATATATATATAATATATTTTATTATATGTGTATTTATTTATTGTATGTATGTATGTATGTATGTATGTATGTATGTATGTATGTATGTATGTATGTATGTATGTATGTATGTATGTATGTATGTATGTATGTATGTATGTATGATATATGTATAGGCCTATTTCTATATAATATATAATATAAATATATATGATATATATATATTTAATATATATATAATATATTATTTATATATATATAATATATATATATATATATATATATATATATATATATATATATATATATATATATATATATATATATATATATATATATATATATATATATGTATGTATGTATGTATGTATGTATGTACTTGCGAGTCGTAGACTCGGGGGACTTTCATGCATCAAAAATGAGAGACTTGGGGACGTTTTGGATAAGAGGGACGACAATTTGGGTCAGTGTCCGAAACATTATAAAACTCTCCGAAATGCATTGCAATCTATTGTAGATCGAAAAAATACGACGTCCCCATTACTCCCTCTGAACTCTTGACGAAAGTGGAAGACATACACCTCCTCAGTAGTCCGAGCGCCATCTACAATAAAATGCGCAGTATCGTTTAGTTTTCTTTGTTATTGGTGATGAGCGTTGTTGATTGTGACTTTAAGGTCTTATCCAACATTAATATTTAAACCTTATTAAAGGCAAGTTTTTTGTCTGCTTTTTTATTTTTATGAAATTATTAATTTTTTTTTTAAATTTAAAAATTAAAAAAAATATAGGCCATGCACTTTTAAAAAAAAAAAAAAAATAATTACAATTATGATTGGCTATTATACTCATAGTCTTTTATATTATATATAATATTATATATATATATTATATATATATTATATATATATATATATAATACTATTATATATATATATATATATATTATATATATATATATAATATATAATACTATATATCTTATTATATATATATATATATATATATATATATATAATATATATATATATATATATATATATATATATATATATATATATATATATATATATATATATATACTCTATGTTTGAGCCATAGTGTGTTTATATATATATTTATTATCTGTGGTTGAGCAGTCTCTGCCAGATCCTTAATGCTAAATTCGACCACAATCTAAAATAATTAGAGTGTGATCACGTTTCTTTTTTTTTTTTTTTTTATCTATGGTGTGATTCGACAATGTAAACAAACTAACAAAGTTTAATTGAGCCAGAGCTAAACTGAGGCTTAGGTCCAATTTGCACACTGAGCAAGTTTGTTTTTATT
>JABUQX010091678.1:0-5000 GCA_015478945.1 Trachelipus rathkii | reverse complement strand
ACAGATAGAAGTAACCTCCAGTTGGAGCAAAAATTTTAGGCTAGTTATATATATATATATATATATATATATATGTCTCTTATATATATATATATATATATATATATATATATATATATATATATATATATATATATATATATATATATATATATATATATATATACTATATATATATATATATTTGTTATGTGTCGATTGCAAATTTTTGCCGATGGCGATGACGATTATAGTAAATTTTGACGATGACGATGCCGATGACGATGACGATTATTTGAAAAAATATATTTAAAAAAAAAAATTCTCTCTCCCTCTCTCTCTCTCTCTCTCTCTCTCTCTCTCTCTCTCTCTCTCTCTCTCTCTATCCTTTTTATATATATATACTATATATTTATATATAGATATATTTATTTATAAATTTGTGTGCTATATATATATATATATATATATATATATATATATATATATATATATATATATATATATAGCCTTTAACTCCCTTCCGAAATTATTTAAGCGATCAAAATTTTTGATTCCTTAAGTCTCTTAATAATAATAATAATAATAATAATAATAATAATAATAATAATAATAATAATAATAATAATAATAATAATAATAATAATAATAATAATAATAATAATATTTATAATAATAATAATAATAATAATAATAATAATAATAATAATAATAATAATAATAAAAATAATAAATAAAAATAAAAATAATAATAATAATAATAATAATAATAATAATAATAATAATAATAATAATAATAATAATAAATAGAAAATGAAAAGTATTTATTAATGGAAATGAGGAAGACATGTTTGTGGTCCGTAACGATTTCTTAGGTCAAGTTGCTGTTCTTCATATATGTGTAAAATATTTAGACCAGGGACTTAAATGTAAGGTTTCCAAGTTTGCAGATGATAGCAAATTAGGCTACCTCAGTAAGGAATAATGATGGATGTATAAGGATTTAAAAGAGATAAGGAGGAAGCTGTAACCGTTCATGGGATTAGCAGGTTCATTCTTCTTCAACTAAATCTTTCTCTCCTCATAAACCATGGTTCAATCGTGCTTGTTATCTGGCCATTCAGGCTAGAGACATTGCGTATCGGGGGTGGAAAAATTCTCGTTTTCCAATCACTCTCGCCAATTTTCATTCGGCTAGAAATCGTTGCCGGGATACTCTTCGACGAGCAAAGCGGGCTTTCATCAAACGAAAGTGCGCTAACTTCCTTGGTTCTCCTCCTGACAAATCTTTCTGGCCTCTTGCCAAAAACATCTCTAGCAACTTCTGTAAATCTCCCTTTCCTCTTATGGTTCTGTTGTTAATTCTCCAACTGAAAAGGCCAATCTTTTTCCTCCTATTTTCCACTAACTCAACCCTAGACGATTCTGGCATATCTCTTCCTCCTCCTACTCCTCTCAGGTGTCCTATGTCTTTACCTGTGATTACATTTGATAGGGTGCATAGGCCCCTGAAATCTATGAAGGATAGGAAGACGGGTGGCCCAGGTGGCATTCCTCCCCAAATTTTGAGGGAGTGTGCTTCCGTGCTATCCCCACCCCTCGTTCAACTATACTCTCTATGTCTCATTACTAGCACTTTCCCTCAGTGTTGGAAGCTCGCACATGTCAAACCTATTCCGAAAAAAGCCCATCACAGTCCCTCTAACTATCGCTATAGCTCTCACTTGTATTCTAGCTATCTAAGATCTTTGAAACCCTTCTCAACTTTCACTTCTTAGATTATTGAAAACCCATTCCCTTCTTTCCGATAGCCAGTACGGCGCGCTCGAGGTTCTTCTGGCGATATACTTTCCTTTTTAACGTATTTATGGTTTTCCGCCATTAGGAATCTGCGGGGAGACTTCTTGATGTATTGGCGCTTGACATATCAAACATTTGATGGCCGAAGTATGGCACGCGTCACTGCTCTCAAGCTCCCCTCCTTTGGAGTTTCCTCTTTCTCTTTGCTTAATTATGTCTAGCTTTAGTTCAAATCTCTAAATATCGGCTGTTGTTGATGGGGTGACTTCTTCTTTTTTTCTGTCAATAGTGGTGTTCCTCAGGGTTCTATCTTATCTCCTACTTTTATTCCTACTTTTCATTAATGATCTTCTCACCTGCACATCTAACTCTATCCACTCGCATACCGATGACTCAACCCTTCATTCTTCAACTCATTTCAGTTCTGCTTCCTCTTTTACTTCTAGAATTGCCTCTTGTCTTAATCTTTCCTATTTTTTTCTGGATAGAATTTCCGGATGGGGTCGTCTCAACCTTGTGAAATTCAATTCTTTAAAAACCCTACTTCTGAAAATCTCCTTCTCTAAAACGTATTCTAACTTTCCTATCTCTTTCGCCGGTTCTCTCGTCTCTCCTGTTGACAATATAAACATCCTTGGCCTTAACATAAACAAAACAATGTCTGGAAACTCCATGTGCAATGGATCTGCTAATGCGGCCTCAAAACTGGGAGTTCTGTTTAGGCTGCAGGGCTTTTTTTCTGTCTCAGTTGCTCCCCAGCTATTGAGTGTCACATCACCCTTGTATGGAGTACTGTTCTCATATCTTGGGAGGGGGGATCTCTGGCTTCACCCGGCTTTTGGATAGAGTCGAGTCAAAGGCCAAAAGGCTTATAAACTGTTATTTTGGTGCTTTATCTCTATTCTATAGGCACCCCAACCAAGTGCTCTTGAGGAACTTATCATTTGCGTACCACCACCTTTACGACGCCCTCGTAGCAAAAGGAGTGCTGTATCTGTGTTGATATTTGTGTTGATATTCGTAACTCCAGGCTAGTTCGCTGTGGTGCTTCCTCCTTTTCCGCCACCTCTGTTCTGTGGAATTCTTTTCCATCTTCTGTATGTCCTGCTGCATTTAATCTTCCTCACTTTAAAGCCTGCGTCTGTGCTCATCTGCGTAATTTGAGCTAGGGTGAACTTTTGAGCTTACTACACCCCCTGAATAGGGCTCTGACTGAGTGGTGGTGACAACTGTAAAAAATCCGTGGAGGTGGGCAGATGTGGCCGTGAACTAAATCTCCTACTCACCCCATCAAAACATCATTCAGATTATCAGAAAAATTGCACTCTTCAAAATTACTCTCAGATGGACCATATGTCGTAACCACACATACTTTTACTTATTCAAACTAAATTTAACCTTTAAAATTCTAGCACTCACACACACAAAATCTACCATAGCTCTCTACAAGTCACTCAGCTAAATTTACAAATGCTTTCTATCCCCCTCTCAGTCTTTCCACACAAACATTTCCCACCACACCACTCATTTTACGTTTCCTTCCATCTTTGTTTCCGTCAACAGCGACCAAATCAAATTTGCCCTTTCTAAATACATCCATCACCTCTCCCTCAACATTTATTCCTCTGACATTCCATGCATCCATTACGATTCATACATTTTAGCCGAAAGATGGGACACCCGATGGCAGTCAGTTCTCTGTACCATATATTCTCTCTAATTGTTTTTCTCTGAGCCAATGCATTGGCATTCTGGCAAAAAAGATAAGTGGTAGTGTCCAGCCAACCAGCTACCACCATCCATAGTTGCGCTCGACACGCAGGGACATCGTTCTGACAATTTTCCCCACCCTTTTAGGGATATAAGGGATGGGATGTCTGTAAGATATTTGTCTATCAGAGGGGGTGTGGATATCAGTATGTGTATATGATATGTGTGGATAAAAGATGGTGTCTCTAAGATGTCTGGAGGATGGCAGGTGTGGATATATCTGAACTCTAGACAAGATGAACCATTAGACGCACGGAATGTCCTTACATACCTTAATCAAAATGGGTATATATATATATATATATATATATATATATATATATATATATATATATATATATATATATATATCTCTATATATATATATATATATATACTATATATCTTATATATATATATATATATATATATATATATATATTATTGAGTTTTATTATTATCCAAAATTCTTAAAATTTGTTCAATTAATCGGCAAAAATTGCCGATGACGATGACGATTGGAAAAAAAAAAATATGTGATTTTTTGCGATGACGATAAGCATTGTGATTAATCGAATCCCATCACAATTATATATATATATATATATATATATATATATATATATATATATATATATATATATATATATATATATATATATATATATATATATATATATATATATATATATATACCTGAGTAAATTTTTCCACAGAATATCCAAGATCTCTTAGAAACATCGAATATATTTTTTGAATAACTTCTGGCCTACAATCAATCAGATCTTTCTTGCTAATATCCATTTCAAATAATTCTTTTGTCATTGAAAAGACCTCATCATCTGTGTAAGTATTCATTGTGCTAGAAAGGGAAAATTAAATATTTAATAAATGACTTCATATAGACTTATTCATTTAATATAACCAGCAATATAGAACCAATGAAAAATAATCCTAGTTTCAAACTTCATGATTTACTTGCATTGAATGATGAGAAAAAAAAAAAAAAAAAAGAATACTTAAATAGATTTATATGACATGCTAACAATAGACAGTGGCAAATATTAAGAGCAATAGTGGTTTGAGTCACTAACGTTAAAATCAGGCAGTAGGGTAGAGCAAAAACCTAACTGACCCAGATGCTAGGTATATCAAAATGCCATTTACAAGAGAAAGGAGGATATAAGCAGGGTTGGGCAAAAAAAAAAAAAAAAAAAAAAAAAAAAAAAAAAAAGCCAGCCTTAAAAAAAAAAAAAGCTACAAGTGGATTTCGTTTGTTTTTTTTAAATTTTAGCTTATTTTCAACAATATTATTTTCATTATTTTTATATATCATTCTTTTTTACGTTTCAAAAAAACTAAGGTTATAATAGGTTTGGTTAAGTAGCAGGGTTGGGGATTTTTTTGATTTTTTTTAGAAAAAAATCAATTTTTGACTTTTTTTATTTATTTGATTTTTCAGATTCGGTGAC
>JABUQX010091677.1:10000-26802 GCA_015478945.1 Trachelipus rathkii | reverse complement strand
TACGTGATCACCTTTTTTAGCTACAAAGATGCAACTATCGGTGTCGCAATACAATACCCTTTGACCCAGTTTTTCCATGAGTTTGTACAATTTGACTCTTGCATGAGCAGTAGTGAACGCGGCGATAGCAAGATTTGTTGACCTTGAAGTGTTATAAGCATAGGCTGTGTAGCGTACAGAAACTATATGTTTTTGTCCAGCTACCACTACATTTACGATTTCCAAATCGGCCTGTTTTGCCAATGCCCAGACTTCGGCGTCACTATGACAAATGATGTCTTCTGTAGCAGGTGCGCGTTCCGCCATTTTTCCCCAAAGAGAATTAAGACATAACTTTGCAATGAAACGGAGACCAGGGTTGTTCTTGATTTTAGCCTTATCTAGTTTAACACCTTCAATTCTTTCAAAAGCCTCAATGAAAATGTCAAGTTCAGGATCTGTGAGACCGGTGATACCTTCAGGGTACCCTGAAGCCTCAGTTTTCCATTTCAGGAATGCTTTCACGTAGTCTGTGAACAAGCCAACCATAGGTTTGAATTTCCAAATTTCGTAGATCTTGGTAATCTTGTACCCTTTTTCAACAGCCAATTTTAGTTCGGGTGTTGTGTAAACACCCTTAATCTCGCGTTGTCTTTCTGTGTGAGTACACAATCCTTCATATCCTTCTTTAGCGCATGTTCGACATAGAGTAAATATCAATCTTTCTTTATATCTCCCTGGTAAAACAGGAATGTATAAGTTTTGAGGAGGTAAAACGCTAACGTAAGCCACCCCGAAATATTTCTCGTGCATATTGGCTATGTATTCAGGAATGCTAGGGATATCGCCTCCTACAAGTTTCGTAGGGATACCTGTAGGGAACTCTTGAGATTTTTGAACCCATGGGTACAACGATGTGAAATCTAAGTAATAAATTTTGGTATCACCGTTTGTGGGAGGGAAGTAATACACAAATGGTTCTGTACGACCTCCATACAGAGCATCACCAATAATAAGTCTATGATTGGCAACATCGTTGCCTATTCTATTGACATACGGTTTCAGAAGTTCCTCTTCTTCTTCTTCTTCAGGGTCAGCGTGAAGTATTCTCACCGTGCACTCATCTTTCATTTTTTTCCATTCGCATTCCCATACCCTCACAACTTCAAACCCGGCTCTTCTGTATGATTCTTCTTGTAGCATAGTCATTCTATACCTGTCCAGACTGGAGACTCCTCTATGTTCTAGTTTACCATCTTCACAACTCTGATGACCGTGCCAAATACAGCCATGGAACAAGTACACTATGCGTTTCTTTTCCACTGGTCTAGCACCCGGGTACAGATTGCAGCCTCATCATTTCCTTTCCACGCTGTTCATCCGAGGTTGTCACTGTTTCACTTGAAGCTGTCTGAGGGTAACAAAAGCATCTCCATCAATAGGTGTATAATCAACAACAGGGACCTCTGTGTATCCATCAGGATGTACGTGTTTATTCTTAAGCTTAAACACACGCTCACCACCATTCCTCGCATGGGTTATCCTTTGACCTGTATACTTCTCCATGAACGCTAACCATCGAATACCTTCATACGAATAACATTTCTCTCCATCTCGACTGATATGAGCAACAGTATTAGATTTCATATAATGGGTTTTAAAAACTCTAAAACAAAGTGAAGCAATTGTACAACATTCTGTTAAACAATCTATTTGGAACATTTCAATAAACATCTTCCGGAATTTTTCAAAACTTCGACGTAAAATGTCAACATCCTGTACACAATATTTAGTGCATTCAGCTTTAATATCATACTCTCTATTTTCGAATGAGCTATACCATTCGGTAAATTCTCGTTTCTCTACCTCATCCATTCGCTCAGTTTCAAATAACCCTCTAGCAGGTATTCGACCAACATAATTTACATTATCTAGGGTAAGAAATCTGTATGGGAAGAATCCTTTAGCTACATCACCATCAAGCCCCATACATTTCGGTAACTTCTTCAAAGCAACAGGGCATTGTATAGAGGGGTACTTTAAATGTTATATTTGCTGAGCTGTCATGTGATAATCTTTGTTGCTCGTTTTACAGGGTTACTAAAATCAACACCCTAGCACCGTGTCTGCAATAATTCACTGAACACAAATTGGGTCAAACTTACCTCCATATGAGCCTGCTCTATGATTTCGTCTTCTTATGTTTCCGAAAACTGAATAAATAATTTATAAATTTATCGACTGGGCACTTTTCAGAATCATTTTCAGCATTCAAATCCAAATGAAAGATTTCCTGACGTTTAGTCCCGCATGTCTCACACTGTTCATTCCTTAATTCTTTTCCGCTGCATTTATAGCAGACCAGCATGCTCACAAGCAAGTATGGTACCATATCAACAACTGATTTACCGTCTCCTTGATCCTGCTCGTTGTGGTTATACGTTTCCACATCGTAATAAAATGTGTAAACATTTTTCTTTTTCCTTCTTATTCTCCTTCTTTCTTTTCAAGTTTTCATAAACATTTATGAACTCCTTAATTCGGGTTAACTTCACATCGCAAACTCTGTTTTTTTTTTTTTTTTTTTTTTTTTTTTTTTTCACACTGTAGTATTCACACAGTCATGTTGAATCTGTCCTTTATTATCAGCCATTTTCATTGTATCACACAGCTTACAAATTTTTATTTTCTTACATACGAGTTTGTTATTTTTTCTATGGTTCTTAAAGCAATCTTCATTATAAAAGTTACGGTTACATTCAGCGCAATACTTTAAGGGAATATTATTATCTTCAGCCCTTCCTCCACATTCATAGGTGAGACACTGTTTACATTTATAATATTCACATTCTTGATGTAGATGTAAAACCATATTTGACACAAAACTGTAACATTGTCTGCAAAATATTTGGCCCTTTATGTTTTTAGGATTCACACTACCTATTGTTAATTTGATTTTATCGTTTGGAAGAGGGTAATAATAATGAGTATTGACAGCATCATATCCTATTACATACAAATCTTTATCTCTGTCATTTTCTCTAGGTTTATAAACTACATGCAACTTTTCATCTTTATCGTTTCTGTAGACAAATATTCTGCAATTTAAGACCCGTTCTATTATAGCAAATTTATCAACCGTCAAAGGGTCAGCATAATTTAAACCGCACCAATCGGCTATATCCTTCCCTAATTTTACTATAGTACCAGGGTCAACACTCCTTATCTTTTTTTTATGGGTAACAACTTTTACACAGGTAGCTATAGCTTTAAATCCACACCCTACAGCATCAATCCTCCTGTCATACCTACTTGCTAATAAATGACTTGTGATCAGATCAGGATGGATAAATTTAATTTGACCAGGTATTATGGGGCCATTTCCTTCTGGGTTGTGCAATACCTGAACTTCAACGATGAAATCGCTGAACGTAGCTTTATCTCCTGATTGAAAGGCTTGTTCTAGTCGGGTGCACAAAGTTGACACCAAATCATCATTATCTTTTACATCTTTATGGGCAAGGTTGACGTGGAATTCGTTACGTGCACCATCATTGAAAGTAAACCAAAATCTTGCTTTGTATTCTCCATAGTTCACCTCCTTTTTTAGATGTTCAACAATAGCTCGAATGACCCTTCTGAAAGCATCCTCAATATCAAGACCTTGTCTGAACACATTTCCTTCATTCACCCTTATTCTGTATCGATGAGTATCAATGACCCCTGAATTTCTAGAGACAGCGGACGTTGTAATTTCAAGTAATTCAGCTGTAAAATCTTCTTCATCACCATCAACATCATCATCATCACGTTTTCTTTTGTTATTCTTCTGTAAAAAGAGAATCAATCATAAATATACTAGTAATAACATAAGACCTATCTACCTGAACTTAACGTGCTATCATTCTTATGTGTTTTAAATAATTACAGTTACTAAGATTTTCACTTGTTTCTACTTTAATTAAATATTTCATTCCAAGAAATACAATATATAAGAATTTGCCAAAGATACACTGTACCCATCATCTGCGACCTAAAGGATCAACATCCATAGGTGCATCTCTGTGATCTTCACTCCCGACTTTGACCGTGCCACCGGCATCGTTGACCCAGTAAACCTTTTTGCTTTAGCATCCGATTGAAGACCACGTGTTTAGCCGAACGACAATTTAACGTCTCTCACTGGTGGCTCATCTCTTCTGGACACCATTATTATTATTGATGAAGGGAATACGTATTCCGTGTGTGTTATCGTATGCCCGCATATTTGTATAAGCCTGATAATTGTGTTTTGTTGCGTATGTTATAATCTTTTCGCTTGTTGCTTCCTATAATAGAAGTTTGTGTGTTGTTGTTGTTGAGAGCCCTTCCAATACCTAAACCTCCTCAATGTTAATCTTGTGTCATATACGACGAGCTCTCCTCTCCTGTAAAATTGTGCGAGTCGAGTGTGAATAATAATAATAATAATAATAATAATAATCAATAATAATAACCACAATTGATAATAATACTCACTATGAATTAATATTAATAATAAGAATAGTAAACAATAATATATAAATAATAATTAATAGATAAATAATATATATATGCGAAAATAATACACACCTCATACATCAGCAACCAAAATACTTACAAAAAGATATAAAAAAATTCAAAAAAATAAAACATTTCAGAAAAAACTTACAACAAATAAATATTAAAAGTTTTAAAAAAATAAAGAAATAAAAAGTTTTCAATAATATAACACAAAAAAATTTACGAAACAAAGAACAAAATCAAATTAAAATGTGTTAAATAATTAATTATGAAATTTAATAATATATGATTTTCATAACGAAAGGACTTACCGCAAACAATTTGCGATAAGAGTGTAGAATCTTCCAGCGTTGAAAACTACTTAATGCTTCTGTGCCATGCTGATTCTTAACAAGAGCTTTCAAAATATCTGGTGATTCTATCAAAACTGTAATAAAAGAGTGTGATGGTGAGGTCACCTATTATTCTCCTTATGATGTGTTTTTTATCTATTATTATTATATTATGATTATTATTATTTTATTAATATTTATTGAGTGATGAATTATATATATTATATCAATAGAGTATAATTATTCCGATTATTTTATTATAATTACTTTAGTATTATTTTATAATAACAATCAAGTGAATAATATATATCTCGATAGTTTATCCTCACTGTCGCACATCTACTAACCGCTAAGATGTAGACTCTACGACAGACTGAATATAACTAACAGCTAACAACACCCAAGCATGTGTTATATACACCGTTTCCTCCCAAACATTACGAAATCCATATAACTCCGCCCTCTTTCAGAAATTTTCAAACCCTAACATGAAACATTAACCCCTCCCTCCATTTTGCATCTTTATGCTTTATATATATATAAGTTGAAATAAATATTGTTGTTAACAGTTTTGAATAAACATCGGTATGATGAACACCTTAGAAAAATTCGTGTTTAGATCCCCCTGTACATCTCTTGTGTGTGGTCCTACAGGATCTGGTAAGACTTTTGCATTGCTAAAGTTCCTAAAACACCCTGATCTATTCGAACAACTCCCTGTAAAAATAATCTGGTGTTACAGTGAGTGTACCAAGAAGAAAAGTTTAACGAATTAAAGATGTGATTCAAATTTCATGAAGGTATATACGATGTAAAGTCTTTGGAAAATATACAGGGTATAAAATTATTATCCTTGACGACTTGATGCATAAACTGAATGAGGATATAGCTCTTGAACTTTCACAGTCTTCTCGCCTATATTTAAAATGATACAAGATGATATAAATATAACAACATATAACAAATTACAATAACAATAATATATAGGAGAGAGTGTCTTTTAAATACCACAATATTTAATTTTGTTCGGTCAAAGAAGAGATGTAAGCCAGATTAATGTGTTACAAGTCAAATGTTTCCTATGCAAAGAAAAGAATTCCTGAAGGTTATATAAAGAAGTACATCTATCCCACGGTATACTGTGTGATCTTCATCCAAAGAAACATACAGAGTTACTGTTTACGGTACAAACATCTATAACCTAACGAAACTGATTGTCCTACATCCCTGAATAACAATGAGTAAGCTTGTTGAAAAATATTTACCTGTTATAAAAAATTATAGGAAACTAAGTAAGGCTGAAAAATGTAAACATCTAAAATGTACATCATTTACCCGACTCGTATGTGAAATTTGTCTTAACCTTATAAAAGGAAATGTTCCAATAAAAGAGCATCAGAAACAAAAGTTACGTCGACATAGCAACATCCTCAGAAAACTTACACGTAAAATTAAAAAGAAGAATTTTTTAAAGAAAAAGAAACTGGTAAGCATACAGGAGGAGCCTTGCCTCCCTCTTATTAGTTGAGCATTTGTTAACACCGGTGCTACTAAAATTACTAACTGGCAAAGATAGATAAAGTAATTAGATAATGAATTAGATTAATATAATGAATCAGATTATATTGAAGAGTATAATAATGATAATAATAATAGGATAGATATAATAATAATAATAATAATAATAATAATATGATAATGAAGAAGGTAGTGGTTATGCCGTTTTCCGATTACGAAAAAATAAATAATATTACTGTACAACATGCTGAACAGCATACAACGAACAACAGCAACAAACAAACAGCCACAACAACAACAACAACAAACACCAAACAGTTTGCAACAGATCGGGTATAACCCTTATCAGCAGTTGCTCCAACAACAGCAACCTTTGAGTTTATATAATCCGCAAGTTGAGCAGTAAATGAATTAGCGAGAGAGGAATCGTAGGTCGAATATTTAAACTCGTGATGTTAATCATTCAGTCGAATAAAATGAAATCCGTATATCATAAATATGCTTAGTACATAAAATTAGTGTCATAGTCTAAAAGCTTATTATTTAATTCACCTAGGAGGATTCATCTACCAGCAACCAGGGATACTAAGATTGAATTGATGAGAGAGAGATAATATTTTAACATGTCCTCAAGGAAAGCTACCAGATGAGAGTAAGATAAACGGGTTTAGCTTCCGAGCTATAATTATTTGAAAGATCAGGATTATTCATGAACGAGTCTCGCAATATCATTGTATTGTCGGAGAAAACAGTATTTGGTCGAATGGATTGTTGGACTTGACTATCCGATCTCTTGCGTGATTGAAGTAAGGGCTCCTGGTAACAGGCTGGATAGGCATCAATACAGAACTTGCAGGTACTATTAAGTTTTCGAAAGCATTAATGCCTAGATATGACAAAATTAGTCGGCATCTTCGGATTGAAGGGTTATTCCCATGTTCTCCTAAGAAGCCAGATGGTGAGTCGTCCTTCTGGTACTTCTATTGCATCGAACCAGATTATTTAAGTGCTAAGTAGAAGACACATCAGCGCTCAAGTGCAGGTAGAGATAAGAAAAAAAACTATCCATTGGCATCAAAGGAATTAGTTCATAATTCTATTTATGGCTTGTTTTTATATGATTGTATGATTTGTAACTTGTAAATAAGTGATAATTTATACGAGAGTTTAGATGATAATTTCGGTATACATGCTGCTATGTCTTTTAGACTTGGTAAGTCTAGAAAAAGTTGTATTTATATTGTAGTTAAAATTATGAAAATTTATATACATTTGTATATTAAGTTCAGCCTTCCAGTAATATATATGAATATAAATTTTATTGTGTTAATGTCATTGTTGGAGTCATGGGAGGTTAAGAGGCGTCGATAAATAATTAACTGGTATATGAGTCGAGATGGTTAAAAATGAGGTTGAAGATATGATATAAAACAGGTGATATCAGTCTGTTCAAAACATGAAGAGTAGACCCTTTAAAGTGCCAGTGTTCATGGGATTAACCGTTATAACTCCCCCATTAGGAGCTCTACTCGTTAGGTCTAAGTAGCGAAACATGCAGTCTGAAAGCGCGGTGTATAACAGTAAAGTAACCCTAATAGTGGAGCGTGGTTCATTTTTTAGCGTTATGACTCCCCCCATTTAGACTACTGTTACGTCTAAAATTACGATAGTTGTCGCTGAAGCCGTTGTGTATTTAACATGAAAAGTAACCCTAAAGTGCAACTGTCCATTACGGATCAGTTCTACCTTTAAGTTGCCTGGTTAGGCGTTAGCATTACCTATTAGCCTATTTGTGATACATGTTCATGCTGAATTGGTGGTTGGACGGACCTCCCCATTTTAGGGTTACAGGGTTCTCGGTCGTGGGTTGGGATGAGGAGTGAAAGCATTCTTCACGCTTGAGCGGTTTCGACTTAGCTGTGTTGTCAACTATGTTTTATTAGTAAACATCCAAGGTTTCGTAATACAGTATTGGTCATAGAAGATATCTCACCCAAAGATATAGTGAGCTTTTTTTTCCGTCGTAAAATTAGTGGTGAACGTTACTTCACATGTTCCTCTCCACCTCATACAAACAACCGCCCTCTATTCTTATCGTGTGAAGAATTAAACCGCGTATTTGAAGAAGTAAATACATGGGTGAACGAAAATTATACGTTTCATCTAGCGTGACCAATTCGTGGGGTGTGACCATTGCACGAGGCGAAGCCAACGATACGAAAAGATTAACTCTTGTATTCTCTCTGCATAACAATATTGAATCCATTGACTTACGCAGTTGGTATAGAAGCACCCCTGAAGGAATATTCAGGCCCTCAAATTTCGGTTTCCAAATCGTGGGAAGACAAAATATTACAGCATTTATCAAGATGCGTGAAGAAATATTAAGACGGGATATCGATGTCGACCAACTAGACCATCTTATCAATACAGCCCATCGCTTACTATACACTGTGTACAATGAAAACTATATGTTTGACGCTCAATTAGCAGATGTCATGGACGTTATCGATATTGAAAAATTTACTTTTCATTGGGAAAAAGAAATGAAGACTCCTGCATATAAAGATCAAGACTTGAAAATATCGGCAAGAGATATTTATACCTATTACGTGACAACGGACGGACTCCCTAGATCTCGCGTCAGTATATTCATAAAATACACAGTATCTGTAAAGTTACCTCACTGGCTCCAAAGCTCCAAGCTTATTTAAATATTTTGTGAGTTTAATTCTTAAAATGATAATTTTTATGTGAATTTTTGTCATTATGATGTTTAAAAACTATGCACATGGTTGGAAGCATATTTAATACGACTGTTGTTTTTTTTTGTCATAACTCAATGTTCATGTGTAGTGCGATTCTTAATTTTAATGATTTAAAAATTGCTTTTTTAATAAATATTAGTATCATTTTTGTGTTTTATTTTAACTTAATCTTATTTAAATATAACACAATCCTGTGGAGCATGATAGCTG
The DNA here is from genome assembly GCA_015478945.1 of Trachelipus rathkii. Taxonomy (NCBI): domain Eukaryota; kingdom Metazoa; phylum Arthropoda; class Malacostraca; order Isopoda; family Trachelipodidae; genus Trachelipus; species Trachelipus rathkii. The sequence goes on along the minus strand of JABUQX010091677.1, from coordinate 17,453 downwards.
CATATATCTATATATAAATATATATAACTATATAAAATACTATATATACTATATAATAGATATAATCATTAATGTTTTTTTGTTTTCTATTTGTCATTATCACGATGGAGTAAAGGATACATCGATAAATATTACTTGATTGCAAAACGCCTTACAGTTATGGTAGGCTTTTCAAGGTTCGCATCAAAGTTGTTCCTCACATAAGAAAAAAGAACTGAACAAATTTATTTACAAGGGGGAAGGATGGCTTTTACTCTACATAAACTATTCGGAAAAAAATTTCCCTTACACGGAAAACGTAACCTCTCCACTTAGAAACGTCGGGCAAAATCTGGCAGTTAGATTTGACAGAGATGATAAAATATAATCTCAATGAAAAAGTATCAATACATTCTTTTGTGATAGATGTATATTCCAGGTATTTATGGTTAAGGGCTTTAAAAAGATAAAAAGTCGAAAACTGTTGCTGAAGCTGTGAGAGAAAATTATAAATTGTTTTTAAACAAATATCCTCAATTGATGTGGTCAGATAAGAGTCAGAATTTTAGGTAAAGAGTTTCCAAGAAAATTAGTTACAGATTTGATATAGGATACTCAACACATTTTCAGTTTAATAAAAGCTGCAATTGTGGAAGAGTACAAAAAGAACGTATCAAAGAAAGGAAGAAGAAGCATAGGTATTTCACGAGATGAATACTTTAATATATATAGTAGATATACTGCAAGACTTGGCTTATTCTTCTATAATCAGTCTTATCATAGAACACTTAGAAGACACCTCTAGAGAGGGTAAAGACAAAAACCCTCATTCCGCAGTCGTCGCTGCTACGAAAAATAAGAAATAACACAGGCATTAATTAGCCAGGATTACGTGAGAGTTGTCCTGAGGCTCAGATGAAAACTTTTCAGAAAAGGTATGAGGCCTGGACATGCGTCAAGAGAAGTTGTTTAATGTAGGATACAATCAGAGAATTCCCAAGAGATGGTTTAAAATTATACTATCTTGAAGATTTAGATTTTGGTTCTATAAACAAGAGGCATAAAATATAAAGAAATACAGAAAAGACGCTATTAATCCCTAAGATCACGAGATAAATTAGAAAAAAATTACTTAGATCTTAAAGGAAAACGTAAAAAATAAAGCAGGTATTCTTGTCATATGGGTAGGTTACCCGCGAAGATATTAAATAGTATATTTATAAATGCTAGTAAAATTTAAGGAAAACATTGATCAGCTTTTACTTTGTGAACATGGACGACAGTGAAGAAGATCCATTTCTATTTAACGGCTGCCTTCATCAGCTTCTATGGATCTGTATCCGAAAATAAAATATCGGACTATACAACCCAATTATTGAAAACACTATAACTTTTGATTCGAGAAATATATGAAGCCAGGATAAGTGATAATAATTCTCGACGCGATATAGAGAGTATGCCTCTGCATATTTGGCGTTTACGGATACTTAGAAATGTAGATAATTGTTAAAAATGTTATTAACAAAGTAACCTAATATGCAACCATCAAACGACCGGAGCAACAGTTGAATAGTTCGTTGAAAAATTATGTATTAGAGCACAGGTCACATAAATCCGGTTACGGATGGGTCAGACTTAAACAAAAAAATTTGAAACAAAGTCAAATATGTACAGATTTAATGTTTCTTGTCTAATAAATCCCGTTAACGAGATGTAACGATGTTTAATCACAATTAAAATCTTTCAATGCAGCATTGTGAACCTGGAAAGATATAAGTTTATTTATTTCCCGCCCTTCAGGTTGGTTTCGTAATTGTTGTTACTCACATGTATACAAAATATCGGAAATAAATATTCAAACCATCTCTAAGATCCTAATGCTGTTATATTACCCACGGATGGAAGAGTATGTCTTCAAAAAATGACACCACAGAATTCCTTACATTTTTGTATGCTTGCCTACTAAGATGTTTCAAGATCCAGGATATGGCCTATGTTTATACAGATATTGTAGAACACCAGTATGGAGAATACTAAAGCCTCTTTGTTAAGAGTAGTACATTTCCCTAAAGATTGTTGTTATAACATTTCCTCCTAATGTTCACTACTTACCCATGAGTAAGACCCAACTGAGTTCAGTTCGCGTTTATATAAGAGGCGTCGAAGGCAAACCATACCCATTCACAATTGGTTATCAGCAGTGTGTAATAGTACACATAGAAGAAGCTCCGGTAAAATAATGAATAATAATGGAAGAGAAAAGAGTCTTCAGAGGTTCAGAATGCCAGAGGGATACTCGCTTTAGGAGGCATTTTTTGACTTCGTTATTTCGTAGAAGCATTTCCCCTGTTTAAATCAGGAGGTAAAATACTCGCTAAACAAAAGCAACCAGAACGGGATATAAACACAATTCCAGGATATTATGGGGGTGTTCGACCCTCCGTAGCTGCCTGCAAAACGTCGCAAGCCGATGTTCAGAATGAAAATGCTTAGGACGATGTAAAAACTGAAAAACTAGCGACGTAAGATGACTGGTCAACGGTGTTAGGAAAGGTGAAAAGACGTTGTTATAAAACGTCTTAATATAATAATAAAAAAAAGAAAAGGAAAAGTAATATTAAAAAAAAAAAAACCTCGTAGCAAGAAACGTCAAAATAAAAAAAAATTAATAAAAAAAAAATAGCAAACGTAAAATAAAGGATATTTTTGAATAATAATATGTGGCAACTTGTACTTAATATATAGATGTTACCTAAAGAAATTTTCATAAGTAAATTGAAGATAATAATCAATTCCATGTCCTCATCCTCCAGCCCAGCACGTCTTTGTAAGAGTTAATTGGATCTCTTCTCCGTTGAACCCTACACAGATCAGCGTGAGTGAGTCCAATTTATTAGTATTAATCACCGTTCACGCGATTTCACAAATACGATGACCTCTCGTTTTTAAGAGTGTGGGAAGTTATCATCAAACTTTGTGGGTGGAGGATTTTGTTTTTTATATTTGAAAGTACGAAATGTGTAACTAGGATGGACATTGGGAGGCAGTTTATTTTATAAATTTGATTCCAGTGTGAGTTTTCCTGTTACATGTTTTTAATCAACTTGAGGTGTTTTTAAATGAAACTTCTCTCGGAGCGTCAGCGGCAAGTTACCCTTATCCAAGTTATATTGAAACTTTACTTAAAATTTATTCTCAAGATGCGAAAGAGTTCACTTGCAAATCATGTGGTTACTAATTTAATTAAGATGTTTAGAGAAACATAAACCGACGCTGTAAGGCGCTAAAAAAAACACGGATGAATATTCATGGACCGTGTAAACGTGGGTGTATATTCTCTCGGAAAGACTATCTAATCATTCAGTGGACACCCGCATTTCAGGTTAACTAGATCTGCACCTGAATTTGCTCTTAAGTTAAAAGTGGGACGAATTATCCATAATTTGAGGGCTCGAAGCCTATCTTGAGCAGTACAGGATGTATCTAATAATGAATGGATAGTGAATTATCTAACATAAACATATGGAAATAGAGAAATCTCTTTTAACCGATACAGCAGAAATTCATCCAATCAGAGAATTGAGGACTACAAAAATTTTTAACTTTACCCAAGTATTATCGGGTATTAATATACCTAACATTGTTTAATTAGCTTACCTCAGAAGGTTAATAATAGGGGATTGTTCGTTAGAACATTTATTGCTTATCTGGAAACTATGGAAAAAAGCCACCTTTAAATTGGTACCCATTTCGGTCGTAGGTATCAGGTTTGCATGTGAATGCGTCAAAACCAATACGGTCGGATTATGAGGTGATTATGAAGACTCACCATTCTCAATGTTCGCCTCTACTCCTTTTTACGGGATTATTTGCCAATTACTGTGTCTTGCCAGCGATAACGGATACAGTGTGACTCAAGGACATGCTGAAAACAGTAATTTATTTGCATACGATCTCACAGCTGATCTTTCAGCTATGTAATGTTATCATCTCAAGTCCTAAAATAAGGACAATTAGGATGAGTCTAAAATTGGACAGAAGTTTGACATCCTCCAATCTCAGTTTGATCTGGTGTTTTGGAAACTCCTCCAAATCATCGATCGAGATTGACAGAGTACGAAATTTAACTTTTGAATTATTAAGATGAATGAAGAAGAAATATAGTAAATGCTTTGGAGAAAACGAAAGAAGGTAAATCCTTAGGTTTGAATTGTAATGAACTTAGCTCTGGCGAATTGGATACCGACTCTGGTTTTATCTTATCTTCAACACTTCTCCTCGGGATGTATCGGACATAGACATTGGATAGCAGTGTATAAGAATAAAAATAATGTTGTATATCTCCTTGACTCTCTGCATTTAGATTTTAGCGAATAGTAATCATTTATGTAAACATTCTTTTAAAAATATAATAATGCTTCCAAATGATTAAGACCTTACAATGTTTTCCATGTACAACCTGATCAGTTCTAATAAATTTATCTGTGCTGAATACTTGTATTTTATCTTCAGTATATGTTTTTAAAAATGTTTCTTTTAATAAAACTTGTAAATATATAGTTGATGCTAAAAATTTATATGTCAATGATTATATAGTTTGCACTTATGTTATAAATGCTGTAAAATAAAAACTTGTTTTCTTTCCTGACTTTTACTCCAAAGAACTGATTATGATACTATCAAGGAAAAATTTATGTACTGGAAACAATGAGATCAATAGATCAATTAGCATTCAATAGATCATAGATGGACAGAAGGGAGGGTATCGAGGGCAGTTTGATTTACTGATTTAGGGTATGTAAAACGTAAATTTTTACGTTATAAACATTATTTTTTAATAAAAGATTTTAGTAAAAACAAAGATAAATTAAAAAATAGAATAAAAATAATAAATTGTTGAAAAAAAAATGTAAGTTGAAAAAAATGCTCACTCGTAAAAAGTTGAAAAAATCCTGATAACACCTTTATATATAAGAAAACCCTTTTATATGAGTTTAATTTAAGTCTCCCAACGGGGTGGTTTACCCCCACCCCCAAAACGGAAACCTTATTGGAAAATGGAGTAATCCTATATAAAACTCTCGTGTATATATATAATATATAATATATATTTATATTATATATATTATATATACATATAATATTATAATATTATATATATATATATATATATATATATATATTATAAATATTTATAAAGTAAACTTAAAATATTTTTTAAACATTAAAAACATAGTATTTGAAAGGCAAAAATTTGTATAATTACAATCTAAAACTTGGCATACCGGTCTTTAATTTAGGTTAACGAACATTTCCCATACCCCACTCACCCCCTAAAAACTATCAATGAACTGAAATGCAGAGGAAAAAAAAATGGCTGAAAGCAGTGCTAAAAAAGTACCAAAAACATACCTAAAAATAATAATAATAATAATAATAATAATAATATTAAAAATTTGAAAAAAATCTTTTCTCTTTTTTCCGCTTTTCTGTTTCTTTCTTATTTAGAAAACGAAAAGCGGAAAAAAAGAGAGAACTTTCATCCTCCTAGCCAGTCCACTATCCGTGTACTCACACCACACACACACACACACCCACACACACACACCACACACACACACACGACACACACACCACACACAACACACAACCTTATATAGAGAGAGAGAGATATACTATATATTATATATATATATTATAATATATATATATATATATATAATATATATAATATATATATATAATAATATTATTATATATATATATTATATATATATATATATACTATATATAGATATGAATACATCAAAAGGATCAAAACAGAGAGGTGAAGCTGCAGTGACGCCGGCTGCTCAAATATTTTCGAATGTAATTTTTACATCAAAAATATCTCCCCCAGATTTTTCCTGCCGTTTGTTCTTTTTTTTTCTTTAGGTCGAAGTGACAAAATTTATGCTTGAGAAAAGATGATCAGTTACTTTCCAAACTTATCCGTTGTACTCACACGTACACACACACACCTACACCCACACACACACACACCACACACCACACATACGCACACTACATACATTGTTAACCCATAGCTACATTTATAGTTCAAATCTCTCATTCATAATACACATATAGTATATTATATATTATATATATATATATTGATATATAATAACTATATTATATATTATATATATATATTATATATATATATATATATTATAATATATAACCTCTATCTGAAAACCTTTGAAGCATTATAAATATATAATATATATAATTATATATATAATACTATATATATATAATACAGCCGCGTTCCAACGAGCACACCGCTCTACCGCCAATTCGCGCCACAGCATATATACACTTAATTAATATATCTATAATTATAACTCAAGAGATATATAAATACCATATATTATATTATATAAACCTTACCTCCGTAGTTTTTATTTAATGTTCTTTCAGAAGCACAAGTTCAAAAACTTAAGGCTTTACGAAGAATCAAAGCTTTTTATAGTAGAAAAAAACCCTAACCCCTAGCTCACACCCCCAACCTAGGCACCCCCCCCCCCTCCCCCCCTCCCCCCCCCCTTATACCCTCTGTTTCTTAGACTTCGTTTAGTTAATAATTTTTTTAGAACTTTTTCTCATGAGAACGTTTTTTTAAACTCAACATTTTCATAGCCGTAGGAAAATTATTTACGAAATTCGATATTTTTTTTCCTTCTGCATTCAAACTAATTTATACAAACAAAAAATTTTCTTCTGTGAATATTTTTTATTTTCTCACGTTTCTGAATAAGTACATTGAAATATTTTTGAAATATGATTCCTTTAATGTATATTTGCTTCCCTTTGTTTCTGTAATTTGACCTTTTTGTATTTTAAAAATGCATTTAAAAGAGGAAAATTGATTCTTTGTTTGCGACAATTTTTCCCATATTCGATGTGAACTTTCTCATGAATGACTTTTAAACGTTAAAAGAATAATTGGTAAACTACTTAAAGTCGTTTAAACAATGTTTCAGTTTTCCTAAAATGTCAAAATTTTTTCAGAAGTCGATGTAGAAATTTCAAACAGATGCATCCTTACTTCTGTATCTCATCCTCCCTCGCGCCCCCTCCCTCCCCTTCCTCTCTTTCTGTCACGCCTCTCTTTCAGCCCCTCCTCTCTTTCTGACACGCCTCTCTTTCTAACTCAGCCTCTCAAGTTCTCTCTCTCTTTCAGGCTCCGCCCTCTCTCTCTCTAATAATTATATATATATATTCATCTACGATATATATATATATAATATATTATACTAAACTTATATATTATATATATATATAATATATATATTATATACTATATATATATACTATATATATATAACATATATATATATATATATATATATATAATATATTAAATGAAAAAAATACATAGTAAAAAAAAAAATATAATAAATAATAATATAATAATAATAATAATAAT
>JABUQX010091677.1:0-7500 GCA_015478945.1 Trachelipus rathkii | reverse complement strand
ATTTCTTAGGTTAAGTGGCTGCTTGAAATCATTACATTTAAATCTCAAGCGGACGACATACTACGAACGCTGAAATACAATTATGATCACTGATCTGGACAACGATATGAGGTGCAAAAAGCAGTGAAAAAAAAAGTTTTTGATGTCGAAAATATCAGGCGTCGTTATATGTTCATTGCTGTTCATATAATATGTGAAGTAAATGACCTAAGAAACTTTATGGCCACGGCCGAACTGTAACTAGGGACTATTGACAATTCCCAAATGTGGACTACATATTTTAACATATGGAAAAATAGGAAGTTTCCGCACGGACACAAAATGGGCAATACATACGCGAATGACGAAACAAGGTATAGTCTAGTTACGTTGGATTGTACAAATCTAGAGAAATTTTAGCAGTTTGTGAAGCTTTAGTGCAGCCTGAATGAATCAAGATATTAAAACTTTTCAAACACTCAAATTTTTTGAAATCTTGTAATCAAAAGTTATTTCATGGCATTCAAGTTTATTTCTCCTTCACTATTCATTATGTGCTACATTTCTGTCTCCATAATTTTGCTACAGAAACAGATCTTAATCATATTGAAAATGTGATGTTTGTTTTGAAAATTTTCAAGCAACATACGATGAAAAACATTGCAAACCATTTTGGAACTTGCAACAGAAGTTTCTGCTTTCTATAATGAAGAACTGAGAATGCTTCAAAGTGAGATCAAATATAACATGAAAAGAACATACATTGGACAATCAAATTCTTTTCTGATCATTTTTCAAACAGTTAAAGAACATCGCGGAGCAAAGATGGCAGGAGTCGGGTCTCTCAGCCTCCCGGGGAACGATGGGGGGACTTCGTCCCCCCGCTGTCCCTTCATCGCCTCGAGCCCCTTAATATCATACATTACATTTGTAATGTCACTCATTCCAAACGATACTAATAATAAAAATAATGGGTATGAATTTTTTAAAAATAAATTTCAGATTCTGTAAAATCACATTAGGATTATTAGGGTTGTAACATTGTACCAGTCACTCAAAACGTGCACTATAAAAGAATATTCTTCCACCCTGAAAGTTCAAAACCATATTTTCCCAATTTACATCAGAAGAAATCGCTAGCAAAATGCTATTAATGATTGCTCATCACAGCTGCACAATATTAACGGAAAGAAATTATTGCTCTTTTTGTGGTATATGATCAGTGTGAATGAACTTTTTATTAATGAAATACTTTTTCTTAATTTGAAATTGCTTTCAATGCTAGTTATTTTAATTAATTGCTAGTGTACTATACTACTAATATATGAATTTCTCTTCATATATATAATATATATATTACTATTATATATATATATAATATATATATATAACTTATATATTAATATACATTATATAATATATTATACTATATTATAACTTATATATACTATATAATTATATATATATATAACTATATTAATACCTAATTATATATATATATATTATATATAATATAATATATATATATATACTATAGTATATATATAATATATATATATCTATTGTATATATATATTATAATTTATTATATATATATATATATATATATATATATATATATATATGGCCAATTCAGGTTTAGGGTTTTCACCGAACAATGGTATTCTAATTAAAATTTTGCATTTATCCAGTTTTAAAGGTAGTTCTTTTTTAACCAATAAGATAAAAGATAAAGTTGCCATTCGCTTTCATACACGGTCTGTATACGAAGCTAATTAAAGCGAAATATTAAAATCTTTAAATCTCATGCAAAACTAACGTAAACTCAATTACCCTTACTTAACCGATATCATCTAACCTCACTTAATGTACTACATTTCTATTATTCATTAATTATTTCACGTGTTTGCTTACAAAAACATGCATTTGCGCACAAGAGCGGGCTTTGTACATTTTGTTCGATAAAGAAAAGAAAACTAAACGATAACATAGATTTTTACTTCTTTTTCCCGAAATATTGTAGAGGAAAGATCCTATCCGAATGTCCATATATATATAATCTAAATTTCAAACCCCTCCTGAAAAAATTTCAGCTGCGGCCCTGTATTCATATAATATTTATATATTAATATATTATATATATATATATATATATATATATATATATAATATATAAATATATAATATATATTATATTACTATATATATTAATATATATATATATATATCATATATATCTATATATATATACTATACTAACTATATATTATATTTGTACTGTCATATATATATATCATAATATATAATATATTATATATATATATATATGTATATATATATATATATATTATACATATAATATTATATTATATACCTGTAACATATATACATACTACATATATATATATTATACCTAATATACTAATATATTATATAATAATATATATAAAGTATACTATATATATATATATTAAATACTAGATACTATGTAATATATATATATAACTATATATTATATATACTATATATATATATACTAATATATTATATAGCATATATATATATTATTATATATATCTATATAGATAAATATATTTAAATATAAATATAATATATATATATTAAATATATATATATATTAATATATATATAGTATATAATATATATATATATATATATAATACATACTATACTATATATATAGATATATAATATATATATATATATATATATATATATATAAATTATATATCATAGGGACTCCTACACTCGGGCTGCTTGGGCTAGCTTAAGCATGAGTTATCATTATAGAACGATAATCTCTTGCAATATCATTAACGTCTACTATAAAATTCTATTTTTTGGAGGAAAATTAGTCATATAAAAGAAATTATTACATAATACATATAAGAAATTATTTTTAAAATTTTGAAAAATATTTCTTGGATTGAATAATGCTATTTTCAATCAAATTATAAAAGCTGACGGCCGGGTTTTCTCGAAAAGCGGAGTGAAACAACAATAACAATTCACTCATAGAATATACCTTATATTAAGCCAACGTAATTAACAATAACTTAAGCTACTTAAATATTCCAGCAGATACTATCAGTGTGCAGAAGTAACAGACGCACAGGCATATTCATCCAGGTTAACCGTTTTTATCTTATAAATATATATATATATATAATATATATATTAAATTCTTGTCTAAAATTGTCTTCACCTTCCTCTTTGCCCCAAGATTCGGGGTAAGGTGGCGTACAAGCATCGGAAAAGAAAAGCAGTATGGAGAACATGACAAACGTCGAAAAGACAGCCCCAGCCTTATCGCCCCCTCTGTACCATTAATTAGTGAGAGCTCGTCACAGACAAGAAAATCCACCCTAGAGCAATCATGGGGACCGCGACGGACCCCATCACTATGGTAAATCGTCAAGTAAAGCGTCATCCCTGGCCCAGGTGGGCACAACCATGCCCCCATACAAAAAACCGCCATTCTCTCCTATCAGCACCTTTATCTCGCCTCGCCAAACTCACTTTCTCTCCTTCAACACACATTCGTTCACCGACTCAATCCACTTTCTCTTCGGGTCTCCCACCGGTCGGTTCCACACACTCACCACTATAACATCCGGCTTAACCAACCTACTATCATTCATGCTTTCCACATGACCAAACCATACTCAACATACTTTCATTATTCGCTCATTTACCCTCTTCACACCACCCACTCTCTAATACGTTCTTCCTCTCTTTTATCAATTCTTCTCACACCTAGCACACCCCTAAGATTTATTTGCAACTGAACACATTGAACTTAGATATATACTCTTATTCCAGACCAAGTCTCACTACTATACAATAACACAGTTAACAACATACCCCTCATGTAAGACCCTAGACACTCAAGACTTAGCCTTTGCCAGCTTCACCAAAGACGATTTAATTGCACCAGCCACCTTCCTTGCCATTCACAACTTAGCCTACTACACTCTGCATCAGTCGTTCCCTTCTCATCCAACAATATACCCTAAATATTAAACTCAGACACTTGTTCTAGCGGCCCAACATCTAACATAACTTCACATGAGGACTGTCCTCACTCAACAACCATAACCTTACTCTTATCCACGTTTACTTCAAGCCCCTCCTTCACACACCCACGCCCAAATCTCCTCCTACATCCTCTCAAACTATCTATTCAGGCATTCGCCACACAGAACCCCAAATCGATTCCGCATATAGTAGGTAGGGAGGCACCCTCCACCTCAACCCCCCGATTCATCACAACGCATTCTACCAGAATCACCGATCTTCCCTCCAGTCCACACCTCACTCCTCACAACACACGCTTCTTTACGATAAACAACACCACTTTGTCCATCATATACAAATTGTACCTATACCCAACGGAGACCAATACACACACATCCCTCTGTCTTAACATCCGTGCTAAAATTCATCCGCTTACAACAAATCACCATTGACCACACCATATCTTTACTTACACACGTCTCACTATCGTCCATACATACTTTATGATTCCATTCCACGGAAGCTCCTTCAACACCCCAATCACCATCATACTCACTAAACACTGACCATAACGCTTCTCACCTATTAACTCTATCATACGCCTGTGGCTGCAAATCCATAAAAACCTAAATTACAAATGTTTATTCTGTCCTTGCGCCCTTCAAGCTTTTTCTCAATCCATTGATTTTCAATGTAAAGATTTGATCCACAAGCCACCTCCGCTCTACCCAACTACCTTAACTACGACGACTGGTGGCTTATCACCCAATCTAGTCCCTCAGTCACCTTCGGAACGCACTCCTCTCGACCGCCCAAATACCAAACCTACCAGCAACTCACAGTATACCTTTACCCTACAACACTCCAATAAACTTATCCCCCTAAATACGATTTTAATTTCTACAGCTCCCTTTTTCTCCCTTACCCTTTATATAAGAGCAAGGGTACTATTACCGCTCTCTCCAATCCCCGTGGAACAATACCCTCCATAAACGCTTTATTTACACAACCTTCCAAATTCCAATTCAATCACCAACTCGCCTCCGCTCTTGATCATTTCCCTAGTAATCTTCATCTATACCTGCAGACTCTTTACCATTCTTCAACTTTTTCACACTACCCATTACCTCCTATTTACTAATAACCTCATCCCAAAAATCCCATATTCCTTCTTGCACCATCAAAACCGCACACATTCACTAACACCTCATCACTACTGTTAATATTTGTGCAGCATTTTCGGAGATGTTCTTTCCACACTCCCCTCACACTCCATTCATCAGTTACAAAAGCCATCCCTAGCTTCATTATTTCTAAGGCAGCTTCCCCTTATTCTTCATTCTTAACCCCTTTCCAGCTTCCTTCCAGAAGAGCTTTCTATTCCTTTGTAATGTCCTAATATTTTAATATACAATATATTCTTAGAAAGCTATATTTAATATATACTACTTATATCATATATATATATTATATATATAATATAACTATATATATAAATTTAAGTTTTATTATATTATATATATATACACTAGATATATATATATATATATATATAATATATATATATATACTTAAATATACTACTATATTTATATATATATATTACTATATATATACATATATATAATTATCAACTATATATATATAAGAAATAAAAGACGAACAGAAGCTTTGATATCATTTAAATTAAGGACGTTTCGGAGTTTATCCAAAAACCCATCATCCGCTAAAAACATAAATAAATCTACACATTAATCTTTATGAAAGCTAAAAATAAAATTAAATAATAATAATAATATAATAATAATCATAAATAGATAATAATAATAATCATAATATAATAATAATAACTAAATTAATAATACATATTAATAAAACAATCAATTAATTAAAAAAATACTGATAGGCCAATACATAATAATAATAATAATAATAATAATAATAATTAATAATAATAATAATAATACATTAATAATAAAATAATAATAATAATATTAATAATATTATCAACAGTAATAAAGAACCAAAATAGTAAAAAAAATATACAAACAATTTAAAAACTAAAATTATATTAAAAACTAATTAATATTTTATATTACCTGTTTAGTTGACAGTCTTCGGGAAGAATGTAAAGAAAGTAGCAAACAAACAACTGCCTCCTATTATTACTAAAGCAACAAATTGGCTTCCGGTTTGTTACATTCTTAAACAAGTAAACTCTCACCTATACATTTGGCACCCAATAGATGTTGAATAAAAATAACTTTACACCAGTGATTAAACACGGAGGATGTATTAAGAAGCTAGAAATAAAATAAACTAAATGTAACGAACCCAAGAATTAGAACAAAAATAATTAATTGAGGAGCCATCGAGTTTTAGTTGCGCTTAGTGTACGTATGTATAAACGTTCCGCCGGCAGCAAATCGCCTCGTTGCCAAGAACCTGACGCAAGACAACACCTTGGACAAGCCGTATCCTTTTGAAAGGTCATGACGGCTCTCTAAAGGAGTGGTCTGATGGCAGAGTGGTTCGGGTGAAGTTAGATGGTCTAATTTGTTCTAGTGATGAAAGACCCAGATGTTTTTAATCCTCAGCTGAGCTGCTAAGCCAGTCTCGGCTACAGTAACGGCTTTGGCATCCGCACAAGGAATAGGACATTTAAAATAACTGAGGGACTCAAATGAGCCGGTAAAAATATCTTTCATCTGAAAAAAACTACTCCCATTGTTAAAATCCGATTGACAAGTATAAAATAATTATATAGATGGAAACTTTAGAACTTGATATTTGAATGTTTTTAACGAGCTTCGGAGTGTTGGGACCGCAGTAAGGAACTTTTAGATAAACTACTTGCAATGATGAATCCACATCTGCTTTTAGGACGAAAAATGTCTCCAAGAATTCTAGTTAACAAGTCTATAAAATTAGTTGGCTCTAGGAAATAATTGAATTGCAACTGAGTTAAAAATTGAACCTTCTTTATGAAAATTTAACCCAAGATGTGAAAGTTCTGTAGCTCTTAAAAATTCGGCATGGAACAAGTCCAGACAACTTGGCACTCGAGGAGAATGGAAGCTGAAAAAATGTACCAGCATAAGTGTGTAAGCTTTCTATAGATGGAAGTTAGAAAAGTCACCTACTGTTACGTGTGCACTCTGACATCTAAAAGGGCAATAAGTTCTTCTCCTCCTCCATACTAAACTAATATTCTGAGCTTGACATGTCGTAAGGTAGTCTAAAAATTGCTCAACATTGACTATTGGTCTCTAAAAATCACAAAACAACAATCATCACATACCTTCTAAGAGTAATGCTTAACATTCTTCGAGGCAGTTCTCCTAACCACAGCTCCTCGCATCGTAGCACAAAAATTGCATTGCAAAAAGTCGGACAATGGTGAGCCCATTGCCAATACCAATCTAATCTGCTTGTAAAGACTGGGCCATTCAAAGAGGCATAAAGGTATCATCGGTGGCGAGT
>JABUQX010091676.1:0-20000 GCA_015478945.1 Trachelipus rathkii | reverse complement strand
AATATAATATATATTATATATATATATATAGATATATAATATATATATATATAATAATAAATATATATATATATATTATATATAGTAGTATAGGCAGATTTGGGATGGTTTTTAAACCGCAGAAACTGACCGCAAAGTGACGGCAAAAGTGACGGCAAAAGTGACCGCAAAGGCACTGCTTCGTCACTTCAAGGGACCGCCAACCGAGAAAAGGTCACCTGCTTCTATATTCTATATTCTATATATTCTAGCTTCTAGCACGTGCCGACCTATTATTCTAGAATACACCCGAATAGTATCTATTCCTTGTTATAAGGTTACGGGAGCGATTGGTGTGTATTAGAAGGGTGCTAGGATTGCTTATCCTTCTATGGCAGTTATACCCCACCACCCCTTCTAGCCTTTTCTAGCATGACATAATCCCTAACGTCATAGAATCGGCTAATATTGTAACTATTCCTAGGTATAAGGTACGGGAATCGATTGGTGTATAATTAGAATGTGCTAGGATGCTTCCTTCAACGAGTTATTACCCCACTCCCCTTTTCTAGCATTTTCTAGCATGAAATATCCTACGTCATAGAAAACGGCTAATATTGGTGACTATCCCTATGTTTTAATAAGGTCATGAGGATTTCGATGGGTGTATATTAAATGTGCTAGGTTGGTTACCTTCTACGAGTTTAGTACACCCACCCCTCTTCTTCTAACCCTTCTAGTGCGATATATCGTATGTACGGAATATTACCCGATAGTGGTATCCATAATACAATTCGACACTGCTTGGAATCGATTTCCTGATGGTTTTACGACGGAATCGTTCATCCTAACAAGATTAGTATTAGAATTACACTACCCCCCTTTTCTAATTACGCCTGTACAACCATTTTTGTTTCTGGAGTTACGAAACCGAGTTTTAGAGGGTTTAGTATGTTTTGAGGTATGCCGAGTCGATTGCCGCTATAACCGAGTGCGGCGTTTCAGCCGGTGCGGTTTTAGAACGTATCAACATGCGTTTTTCGTAGATGGCGTATCCTTCGTCAAAAACCTATCATTACGGGTGTCAAACAGTGGTAGAATGTCCCAAAAATGAGATTTCCGTAGTTACTTTCCCGAACGCCGAAGTTCCCCAGAGCCCCAGCCGGGGGTCAATTTTATGCGGCGTAAGAATGACACCAAACAGCATACCTTAGCAAAAAGAGGTGTTAGAGACATCGTATCCTCATAAAACTTGGTATGCCTTCTTTATATGTTGCAACATTGTTGCATCCAATGTTTCAAGCCGCTACGTCTAAGGGGGGTAGGGGTCCCCGCCCCCCAAAAACCTAAAAATGGACTTCGAAAACTGAAATTTGGTGAGTGTATAGAAGAGAATAAACGAAATAGAATGGTTATGTTAAAATAAATGGCGAACCATATGGGGCCGGAGCCGGAGCTGGTGATTGCGGTGCCAAAATGGAATTCTGGCTCCAGCTACATATTAGGACAAATGAGGTTGTCTACATATATGTTTCAATGGCGTAGACTCATTTTTGACGGGTTCGAGGTTGGCCTAGCTGGTTTTCTAGCTTCAGCACGACATGTCCTACATCCTAGAATACACCAATATTAGTGACCTACCCTATGTTATGAAGGTACGATGGAGTCGATTGTGTATATAGAAAGTGTTAGGATGCTCCTTCTACGAGTTACTACCCAATCCCTTTTCTGCACTTCTAGCAAGCGTGACCTACATCATAGAATACACCTGATATTAGTGTCTACCCCTATGTTTTGAGGTATGAGGATTCGATTGGTGTGTATTAGAAGTTGTTAGGATGGTTCCTTCCTTCTAAGAGTTAGTACCCCTACCCCCCTTTTTCTAGTGCAAGTATTAAACTTTGTTATTTTTCGAGCTAGAGAGTTGAACTTTGCTATCCCTATGTTTTTTTGAGGTATGCGAGTTGATTTCAGGCCAGTTACGAGTTGCATCAAAGCTTTTTCCTAAGGCTTTTGCACCGGTGCTGCGGTGCCTCAATATATATATATATTATATAGTATATATATATATATATTATAGTATATATATATATATATATATTATATATATAATATTATATAATATATATATATATATATATATATTGGGTTTTTAAAGCTTTCAAAGTTAGAGATTCTCTTCAAACGGGGCTACCATGGTTGTGAAGGTGCAAGGATGTCATGTAGGTACCTGCCCTAACTTGAGTTCCTGTATGTAACTGTCCTAACCTCACAATAACACCTACACACACACACACACGGATACGTATACACACACACCCGCTAGGCTACTTATACACACACGCACACCCGCTAGGCTACTTATACACACATACACCCCGCCATTGATACATACACCCACCCTAGCTCACACCTACACCTATACATACACATACAACACTTATACACACATACACACACCCTTAGACACTTACACCTACCCATAGACACTTACACTCACCCATAGACACTTACACTCAGACCCCATAACATTTACACACACACACACACTCGATATTTGATGCCTCAATTTTGATTCCTCAGCTTTTGATGCCTCAGCTTGATGACTCATCTTTGATGCCTCAGCTTTGATGACTCATCTTTGTTACTGGAAAAAAAGAAGGAGGAGGAGTAAGAAGAAGAAGAAGAAGAAGAAGAAGAAGAAGAAGAAGAAGAAGAAGAAGAAGAAGAAAGAAGAAGAAGGAGAAAGAAGAAGAAGAAGAAGTCTCATATGACGGAGCACATGAGCCGGAGCCGGAGTTTGTGATGGCGGAGTCAGACTGAAATTCTGGCTCCAGTTGCATATTGAGTCAAGTGAGGTGTGTTTATATATGTTTCAAAGGACATAGATTCCGAATTTTGGGGTGTCGTAACCCTAAAATGAGTTCGAGGAACCCTTGAATGGGTCCTCAGCTGGAAAAAAAAGAAGAAAATTACAGAGTACAAGACAGAGAAAAGATGAAGGAAGAAATAGAAGTTTCGTAAGCAAACTAATGAGTCATTTGGAGCTATCGGTATCGGTTACCGGGCAGGGTTCGGTTGCGGTGCCGAGTTAGTAAATATGTGCTTATCACCATAATATTAGTGTGTTTATATATGTCTTCAGTGATGTAGAATATGAACAACATAGTTTCAATACACTCAAAGGTGTCTAGGGACACCAATTGAGATGGGGGCCGAACCCCAAAATGTGGTTTTTACCCTTTTAAATGAAATTTTAAAAGGATATAAGTTAATAATACATAGACTTACGCTCTGTCAACAGCCCCATGTTGCATAAATATATGTAGCAACAGCCCCATGTTGCATAAATATATGTAGCAACAGCCCTATGTTGTACAAATATATATGAAACTTAACACAGAGAACTTAAGTGGTTCTCTCTTAGTCATACACAATGGTATACATATGTTGTACAACTGAGATATTCAAGTCAAAACTTGCACTCGACTTGTTTAATGTATGCTATATCAAGTCCCTATATAAAGATGTGTGTATGTGTATGTGTATGCATGTGTATATGTGTATGTGTGTATGTGTATGTTTAGTTAGAGGTCGTATACACATAGTCTTACATTTTTATTTCAAACTGAGGTATTTTATTTATAGAAAAGCTGTTTCATTACCAAAGTTAGAGTTAAAGTTAAAGTTAGAGTTAAAGTTAAAGTTGGAGATAAAGTTAAAGTTAAAGTTAAATTTTCATGTCGAAGGATAAGATTTATATTTTTCATGTATTAAATACAAATGTTTTTTGAAAAACATTGTCTTTTGATGAAAAACATTTTTGTTTTTTGAAAAACATTTTTTTAAAAAACATTGTTTCTAGGAAAAAGATGTCAAATTTTCATGAAAAACATGCTTTTTATGGACCCTAAAGCAGTAAAGCAGTAGAGCAAACAGCTTTACTATTAATAAAAATATATGTCACTCCCTATTTTTCTGTTCAATCATATACATTTGTATTTCACATTACCCTTTTTCTAAAACTTTTTTTAAAAAAACTTAGACTTAAATAAATATATTTTAATTTGTAACACTTAAGAGACATGGTGGTAGACCTTTTATATATATATATATATATATATAATATATAAAAAAAAATATATATATATATATATATTATATATATATATATATATATATATATATATATATATATATATATATATATATATATATATATATATAAACAGCTAACATTAACAAATTTCCATACTTAACAGCAGTAAAGTAACTAACATAACATACAAAAACGTAACATATTCACACTTTTTCATGCATGTCTTTAACATATCAATGTTAATTTTACATTAAACATAGGTCATATTTAACAAAGATTTACGCTATCCTAACCTAAACGATTGAATGAACTAAGAATAAATCACACACGCACACACACACACACAACACACACACACACCACACAAAAACACACCACTCACACACACAACACACACACACACACACACACACACACACACAAACACAGAGGAATATTCGGGCAACGTAACAAAGTTTTCACATTAATTAAAGTTAACAAAGCATCACCTAAAACTAAGAATAATAATTTTATTACAACGACAACCTAAACCATACTTTAGCACGAATTAAACAGGTAACATTAACAAATTTCCATACTTAACATCAGTAAAGTAACCAAAATTAGCATACAAAAACGTACCTATATCACACTTCAAGCATATCTCTTAACATATCAATGTTAATTTTAATTTAACATTAGTAATAATTTAAACAAGATTTAACGTATCCCTAACCTAACTAGTAAGAACTAAGAATAAATGCCACAGACAAAACACACACACACACAAAACACGAATATATGTTAACGTAACAAGTTTTTCATTATAAAGCCAACCATAGCAACACCTGAACTAAGAATATAATATACAAACGACAAAATTAACTACCTTTAAACACGAATTAAAACTGTTTACAAATTAGCAAAGTTTCATACTTAACAACAGTAAACAGCTACATACCATACAAAAACGTAACCTATACACATTTTTCAAGCGTATCTGTAACATATCAATGCTAATTTTTACATTAACATGGTAATATTTAGCAAAATTTATCATACCCTGTCAATTATCATACTGACTAACGAATAAATGCTAACGTACAAAGTTTTCACCATTGACATAGTAATATTTAGCAAAAAATCATTTTAAGACAGAGCACAACCTTCTACCACGTTCAAATCTAAAACGAATATGACGATAAAATAAGTCTCGAGAGAAAAGATAAGGCAATATTACTGGAACAAACACAAGTTTAAGAGATAAAGGATATTTCAACCAATCACGGAAAGGTATAGGATATTTCAGCCAATCACAGAATAGGGTAAATATAGATAACGGATATGTCCAAAATGGAAATAGCATCCAAAGTCTTACACTATATATATATATATATATATATATATAATATAATATACTATATATTATATATATATATATATATATAATATATATATATATATATATATATATATATATATATATATATATATATATATATATATATATATATATATATATATATGGTAAACATATACATAGGATACGCCCCCATATGTAAAATAAAAGAAACCCAAAATAGCATACATAATAAAGTATCTAAAGGAATACATCTTCCACCGAGAGATACCCCAGGTATTCCCATCTTGCTAGATGAATGAATCCCTTCATGGGTGCACCCCGAAGGGTGTGTGTAAAGCAGGCATTACCCTCCGAAGGAGGGATAGGCCTCAGCCTTCGGGGCTGGGCATCAATGCCTGAGTAGAAACCCCATGGGGTGCATACCCCATGAGGGATTCATTCATCTAGCAAGGGGTGAAACCCTGGGGTATCTCTCGGTGGAAGATGTATTCCTTTAGATACTTTATTATGTATGCTATTTTGGATTTCTTTTATTTTACATATGGGGATTCGTTTTTAGTGTTAAATTATTCTATATCTAATATATATATATTATATAATATATATATATATATATATATATAATATATATTATATATTATACTATATATATATATATAGGTGTAAGACTTTTGGTATGCTATTTCCATTTTGACCATATTCCGTTATCGTATATTTACCCATTTCTGTGAATTTGGCTTTAAATATCCTATACACTTTCCGTGATTGTTTGAAATATCCCCTTACTCTTAAACTTGTGTGTTCCAGTAATATTTGCCTATCGTTCTCTCCGCAGAGGACTTATTTTATCGTCATATCGTTTTAGATTTGAACGTGCGGTAGAAGGTTGTGCTCTAGTCTTAAAATGTTGTTTGGTGCTAAAATATTACTATGTTAATGCGAAAAAACTTTGGGTACGTAGCATTTATTCGTTAGTCAGTATGATAATTAGACAGGGTTATGATAAATTTTTGCTAAATATTACCATGTTAATGTAAAATTAGCATTGATATGTTACAGATATGCTTGAAAAAGTGTGAATAGGTTACGTTTTGTATGTAATGTTAGCTGTTTACTGTTGTTAAGTATGAAACTTTGCTAATGTAAACAGTTTATTCGTGCTTAAGGTATGTTAATTTTGTCGTTGTATATTATATTCTTAGTTCAGGTGTTGCTATGTTGGCTTTATTAATGTAAAAACATTGTTACGTTAACATATATTCGTGTTTTCTATGTGTGTGTGTGTGTGTGTGTGTGTCTGTGGCATTTATTCTTAGATCATTACAATAGTTAGGTTAGGATACGTTAAATCTTTGCTAAATATTACTATGTTAATGCTAAAAACTTTGGTACGTTGAGATGTTTAAAGACATGGATGAAAAAGTGTGAATAGGTTACGTTTTGTATGCTATTTTGGTTACTTACTGGCAGTTAAGTATGGAAATCTGTTAATGTTAGCTGTTTATTCGTGCTTAAAGTATGTTAGGTTTGTCGTTGTACATTATATTTTTAGTTTAGGTGATGCTATGTTAACTTTAATTAATGTGAAAACTTTGTTACGTTGCCCGAATATTCCTCTGTGTTTTGTGTTTGTGTGTGTGTGTGTGTGTATGTGTGTGTGTATGTGTGTGTGTATGTGTGTGTGCGTGTGTGATTTATTCTTAGTTCATTACAATAGTTAGGATACGATAAATCTTTGTTAAATATGACTATGATAATGTAAAATTAACATCGATATGTGTTAAAGACATGCATGAAAAACGGTGATATGTTACGTTTTTGTTATGTTATGTTTAGTTTACTTTACTGCCTTGTTAAGTATGAAATTTGTTAATGTTAGCTGTTTATATATATTATATATATTATAATATATATATATATATACTATTATATATATATATATATATATATATATATATATATATATATATATATATATATATATAATATATATATATAAATAAGGTCTACCACCATCGTCTCTTAAGTGTACAAATTAAATATATTTATTTAAGTCTAAGTTTCTTTTAAAAAAGTTTAGAAAAAGGCGTATGTGAAATACAAATGTTATAGGATTGAACAGAAAAATACGGGAGTGACATATATTTTATTAAATAGTAAGTAGGTAAAGCAGTAAAAGAAGTGAACATTGAGGTGGGTGGGGTGGGATGGTCCCCTTGGGGGCAGCTGTTTGCTCTACTGCTTTACTGCTTTAGGGTCGGTAAAAAGCCATGTTTTTCATGAAAATTTTACATCTTTTTCCTAGAAACAAATGTTTTTTAAAAAATTTTTCAAAAAACAAAAATGTTTTTCATCAAAAGACAAATGTTTTCAAAAACATTTTGTATTTAATACATGTGAAAAATATAATCTCATTCCTTCGGACATGAAAATTTAAATTTTAACTTTAGCTTTATCTCCAACTTTTAGTTTAACTCTAACTTTAACTTTAACTTTAACTTTAACTTTAACTCTAATTTTGGTAATGAAACAGCTTTTCTATAAATAAAATACCTCAGTTTGAAATAAAAATGTAAGACTATGTGTATACGACCTCTAACTAAACATACACATACACACATACACATATACACATGCATACACATACATATACACACATCTTTATATAGGGACTTGATATAGCATACATTAAACAAGTCGAGTGCAAGTTTTTACTTGAATATCTCAGTTGTACAACATATGTATACCATTGTGTATGGCTAAGAGAGAACCACTTAAGTTCTCTGTGTTAAGTTTCATATATATTTGTACAACATAGGGCTGTTGCTACATATATTTATGCAACATGGGGCTGTTGCTACATATATTTATGCAACATGGGGCTGTTGACAGAGCGTAAGTCTATGTATTATTAACTTATATCCTTTTAAAATTTCATTTAAAAAGGGTAAAAACCACATTTTGGGGTTCGGCTCCCATCTCAATTGGTGTCCCTAGACACCTTTGAGTGTATTGAAACTATGTTGTTCATATTCTACATCACTGAAGACATATATAAACACACTAATATTATGGTGATAAGCACATATTTACTAACTCGGCACCGCACCGACCCTGCACCGGTACCGATACCGATAGCTCCAATGACTCATTTGTTCTATCTTACGAAACTTCTATTTCCTTCCTTCATCTTTTCTCTGTCTTGTACTCTGTAATTTTCTTCTTTTTTTTCCAGCTGAGGACCCACTCAAGGATCTCGAAACTCATATTAGGGGTTACGACACCCCAAAGATTCGAATCTATGTCCTTGAAACATAAATAAACACAAACCTCAATTGACTTAATATGCAACTTGCGCCAGAATTTCAGTCTTCTGACTCCGCCATCACAAACTCCGACTCCGGCTCCGGTGCTCGTCATATGAGACTTTCTTCTTCTTCTTCTTCTTCTCTTTCTCCTTCTCCTCTTCTTCTTCTTCTTCTTCCTTCTTCTTTTTTTTCTTTTTTCTTCTTCTTCTTCTTCTTCTTCTTCTTCTTCTTCTTCTTCTTCTTCTTCTTCATCTTACTCCTCCTTCTTCTTTTTTTCCAGTAACAAAGATGAGACCATCAAAGCTGAGGCATCAAAGTTGAGGCATCAAAGTTGAGGCATCAAAAGTTGAGGCATCAAAATATCGAGTGTGTGTGTGTGTGGTGTGTAAGTGTATATGGGGTGAGTGTAAGTGTCTATGGCGTGAGTGTAAGTGTCTATGGGTGGTTGTAAGTGTCTATGGGTGGTTGTATGTGTGTATAAGTGTGCGTGTGTTATGGTATAGGTGTAGCGTGTGAGCTAGGGTGGGTGTATGTATCAATGGCGGGGTGTATGTGTGTATAAGTAGCCTAGCGGGTGTGCGTACGTATCCGTGTGTTTGTGTGTGTGTGTGAGGGTGAGGTTAGGACCAGTTTACATACAGGAACTCAAGTTAGGGCAGGTACCTACATGACATCCTGCACCTTCAACAACCATGGTAGCCCGTTTGAAGAGAAAACTTAACTTGAAAGCTTTAAAAACCAATTATATATATATATAGTATATATATATATATATATATAGATATATATATATATATATATATATATATTTATAGATATATACTATATTATATATATAATATATATATGAGCACCGCAGCACCGGTGCCAAAAGGACCTTAAGAAAGCTTTGGATGCCTCGGTAATGCCTAAAAATAACCGGCATACCTGCAACATAGGGATAGGACACCAAGTTCAACTCTCTAGCTCGAAAAATAACAAAGTTGAATTACTCGCACTAGAGAAAAGGGGGGTAGAAGGTACTAACTTTAGAAGGAAGGAACCATCCTAACAACTTCCTAATACACACAAATCGAATCCTCATACCTCAAAACATAGGGGGTAGACACTATATCAGGTGTATATTCTATATGTAGGTCACGCTTGCTTAGAAGTTGCTTAGAAAAGGGATTGGGTAGTAACTCTTAGAAGAAGCATCCTAACACTTTCTAATATACACCAATCGACTCCACGTACCTTATAACATAGGGTAGGCACTAATATTGGGTGTATTCTAGGATGTAGGACATGTCGTGCTAGAAGCTAGAACCAGCTAGGCCAACTGAAACCCTCAAAAATGAGTTCTACACCATTGAAAACATATATGTAGACACCTCATTTGTCCTAATATGTGGCTGGAGCCAGAATTCCTTTCTGGCTACGCCTTCACCAGCTCTGGCTCCGGCTCATATGATCCGCCACTTAATTTACCATCAACATTCTTTTTCATTCAATCTCTTCTATACGCTCTCACAATTTCAGTTTTTCTTAGTCCATTTTTAGGTTTTGGGGGGGCGGGGACCCCCACCCCCCTTAGACGTAGCGGCTTGAAACATTGAATGCAACAATGTTGCAACAGATAAAGAAGGCATACCAAGTTTGATGAGGATACGATGTCTCTAACACCTCTTTTGCTAAGATGTGACATTTGGTGTCATTTCTTACCCCATAAATGACCCCCGGCTGGGGCCCTGGGGACTTCGGCATTCGGGAAAGTAACTACGGGAATCTCATTTTTGGGACATTCTACCACTGTTTGACACCCGTCATGATAGGTTTTTGACGAAGGGTACGCCATCTACGAAAACGCATGTTGATACGTTCTAAAACCGCACCGGCTGAAACGCCGCGCTTGGCTATAGCGGCAATCGACTCGGCATACCTCAAAACATACTAACTAAACCCTCTAAAACTCGGTTTCGTAACTCCAGAAACAAAAATGTTGTACAGGCGTATTAGAAAAGGGGGGTAGGTAATATCTAATACTAACTCTTGTTAGGAATGAATCGATTCCGTCGTAAACCACAGGAATCGATTCAGCAGTGTCGATTATGTATTAATCGATACCAATATCGGGTATATTCCGTCACATACGATATATCGTACTAGAAGGGTTAGAAAGAGGAGTGGGGTACTAACTCGTAGAAGGTACCAACCTAGCACATTCTAATATACACCAATCGAATCCTCATACCTTATAACATAGGGATAGACACCAATATTATAGCCGTATTCTATGACGAAGGATATTTGCATGCTAGAAAATGCTAGAAAAAGTGTGGTGGGGTTGTAATAACTCTAGAAGGAAGCATCCTAGCACATTCTAATATACACAATCGATTCCCCGCTACCTTATAACCAGGAATAGATACCAATATTAGCCGTATTCTATGACGCATAGGATATGTCATGCTAGAAAAGGGCAGAAAAGGGGTGGTAATAACTCATAAAGGAGGCATCCTAGCACGCTTCTAATACACACCAATCGACTCTCCGCTACCTATAACATAGGAATAGATACTAATATCGGGTGGTATTCTAGAATATATGTCGGCCTGCTAGAAGCTAGAATAATATAGAATATATTATATAGAAAGCAGGTGAACCTTTTTTCGGTTGGCGGCTTCCCTTTGAAGTGCACGAAGCAGCTGACCTTTGCGGTCACGTTTTGCCGTCCACTTTGCGGTCATTTTGCGGAATTAAAAACCATCCCAAATCTTGACCTATTACTACTATACTATATAATAATGGTAGTAGGTGAGAAAAGTTCGCGATGTGAAACCATGTTGGATGGTGAGCAATTGGAAAAAGTAACCGAGTTTAAAGAATATTTAGGCTATATACTGAATGAAAATGGTGTTTTTACCGGTGTTTTGGTATAGTTGTGAAACTGTGGTGTGCAATAAAAGGTATAGATTTAAGGTACAATCTTTAAAGACAAACAATCTTAGGGGCTTGTTACGTTTGACACCTTTCCATAAAGAGAGATATCTGGTATGAATCGCTTTCGTGTCAATTGCGCTAAAGTTATTTAAACTCAAATTTCTAGAATTATTTCTCTTAAAACCTATTATTGCAAACTTATTTTATCATAGATGTAACTTAAATGCATTTTTTTACCTGTTTAATAAAGCCAAAATTTTGCTGATTTTGTTCATTTGCCAATTTTTTTAAACTAAATGTTTTCTGTGCTCTTATTCTTTTGTAAAATTTTTAAATCTATTAAGTTATTAAGCCTTTGTTTTTGTTTATCCTTAGGTATACGAGCAAATCCTTTTCATCATGGTATCTCAATTGCAAGATCTTTGTTCAGTAAAATTTGTTGTCCAGTTCTGCATGCAACCTGAAGTGAAAGCAATACTAATTCAAGAAAGATCAGATTTTAACGGTATTTTTATGCCTACACCTGAATTTTTCAATTTAAGTCCGGTTCTACAAGCAAAATTTTCAGATGCCACAAAAAATTTGCCTTATTTATTAAGGGAAAACATGCCAAAATGCTTAATCAATTTAATTTTAATCCAAATTATACAGTTTAAACTTTATTGCAGTGAGTTTTTCTCTTTGGATGAATCCAATTGTATTAACGTGATGAGAAGTTGTTTCTTTAATAGTAGAGGATCACTTAATAAAAAACTAGCAGCAGTAGAATTAGTAAAGGACGAAAGTTTACCAACTACTAAACGGCTGGAAATTGCATGTCATTTTTCTTTAACAAGATATATTCGATTGTTGTGGGAAAAGTTGACTGAAATTGAACAATTTCGATGGCGTAGAGAAGTAATGAACATTCGCGAAGAATTGCCGGTCAGATGTCATAGATTATCATTTCATTCTTATCTCCTTAGGAAATCATTTCAATTTTTAGATAACGCTGAAAGTGCAATTGAAAATGATGATTATTTAGATACTTTCATTCGTTCCTATCATTGTAGGGTTGTAGAGACCTGTAAATATAGTTTTGCCAAGCTTAGCCCATCAAATAAAGAAAAAGCAGTACAGTGGTTAGCAGAAAATATTCATTTTAATCTGAGTCTCATCATAGGTTCTCCTACAGATTGCATATTAATTTTTGAAAACTGTGCCTTCTTAGAGATTCTTGAATTTTTACTATTTGAATTAAGTATTAAACAACTCGAGAAGATATTCCTACCAAGTCTTTACGTACGTCTTCTTCAGGCACTCTTGGTATGGCCGTGCCAATATTTATTTTTGAAAGTGGCAGAGATGTTCTGGGAGAATATAGATCATATTGACTTTAATACTTTACTTGTCGCAATTATTAATTCGATCAGAGACCCACAGTTTGGTGTTACATTTGATTACCGACTCCTGTTTTGTAGATTTTGGAATATGGGTTCGTCTGATTATAAAAGGTACATTTTATCTTTGGAGTCACGAGAATCCCCCAATGAAGAATGGTATGCCTGGTATGGTAAAAATTTTACTTTAATAGGAAAAATTTTCTTATTGAGGAAATTTAACGATGACGATATATTTAGTCTAATAAAATTGATTTTGAAAGATGCCTCAGCAGATTTAAAACAGAAAATTATTGCCAAACATAGAAATAACACTTGCAGATACTTATTAAGTTCTGGAAAATTTGAATTAGTCAATCTATTTGTCGATTTCTGTGTACCAAAAGGAAAAGATCCTGAATTTAAAAGAAATCTATCAAAAAAAATCTCTTGATTGTATTCTTTCTTGATCAATTTAAGAAGAATGGTAATATGAGCATCTCTGAAATGGGCATTGCCGGTTTTCTGGTCATTAACTTGAATTTACTTTCAAAATAAATTTTCACACTTAAGAAGAGTTTTATTTTCCTATTACCGTTATTTAGTCATTCGTTAGTGAGACTTTAAATATTAAATATGTTTGCAGAGTATTTAATTTTTAGTGATTCAAATATTCGTATTCATTGAACCAGTTTTGCTTTTAAAACTTCCAATTTACAGTATTCTTTAAAATTATGAACTAAACTATTATTTCTACCTTTAAGGTATATATTTATTTATTTATTTATTTATTTTATTTATTTATTTCCTTATTTTTACATGTAAGTAAATAATAACCCCAATTTAATCCGTTCCAATTCTTGCTATAAAGTATAGACACCTTAATGTTGAATTTTGTGTTTGATCATTCTTAAGAAGGAATATAATGGGTTGTGTATATTTATTTTATAGGGATTCATTTTCAAAAATAAATGAATTTAATTATTTTATTTAAAATATTAAGCCTAGTACGGATTCAACTGATTTCATGACAAACACAAACGGTGTAAGGCTTGGATTTTCCAGAATGTTTGATCACTCCGCTATGATCGTATAACTTTGTTAAAATATAATATACTGGAAACCCAGCACATAAAATAACATATGATCTTTCATTCTTAACATGCTCTTTGTTGGGTTTGAATCTAATCTACCCCTTTATTTTGGGTACTAAATATATTAAGAAAGTTAGTTAACATTTAACTATTAACAAAAAAAAAAAAAATCTAAAGACCTTGATTCGTTTTTATTTTCAATTATAGCAGTAGCTATGAAAAGCATTAAATGCTTAGTCATAGCATATTTAAGCTTAAAAGTCATTTTTTAACTATGAAAACTTTTGATCTGAGCAACGGTTCCAAAACATTTTAGAGAGAAACATTTTGAGTAAAGATCCCCCGAAATAAAAAAATAAAAAAAACTCACTCAAACCCAATAAATAAGCTTCAATTAAATTTATTTCTTAAGTAATTTTTTTTAAAAGTATACAAATATCATCTCGAAAGTATATTAAATATTTTAATGAACATTTATCTAATATCTAATGTAAGGTTGATATGTGTTTATGGGAGAAAAAATGAAGTTTGAGATAATGTTAATTTTAGTTATAGATCTCCAGTATTTTCGATATCCTTTCAATTTCTATGAATAAAACCCCCTATGAAGAGCAAGCAAAAGGGGTTGGCGTGAAGAAACTCTGAAGTCACTTCAGAAAACCCAACCTCTCTGAAGTTTGTTTAGAAAGAAAATAAATCTGATCCTTCCAATTAATATCACGTGGAAAAGAAACTCCAAATATATATTAAGGACAGACAAATGTTTGAGTTGTGCGTTTTAGAAGATGTTATAAATGAGTGGAAAATTATGTCTAGCAGAAAGAGGAAGGAACAGAGTTTTTGAAGCATTGAAAACAAACTTGTTCTCAATGCACCAATTAGAAATTCGAAAAAGATCAGAGGATAATTGCTCTAAAGTTGTCCTTCTAGCGCAAGATAATTGTTTGGAGGGACGTCTTTCAATATGGAAGGAGTAATGAAATGTGGAGTCGTTGGCATAGGAGTGGATATGTGAAGAGGCACTAAAGAGAAGGTGTTTAATTCATAGTAGAAAGAGAGTTGGAGATAGAACAGAACCCTGAGGAACACCACTATATATAGCTTTAAAGGATAAACGATGGCCGTCTACAACTGTTGCTATAGAGCAACCGGAAATAAATCAGAGAAAGGCCACAAAGAAAAGGAAAGAAACTTAAGGAGGAAAGTTTAGAAATCAAAGCTTCGTTTTCAGACTCTATCAAAGGCTTGCGATATCTCTGGCGCAACAGCAAAAGATTCCCCGAAATGCCAAATAGCTGAGGGCCAAGAATTGGAGCGAAGGAATGAAGGTCGTCAGTAGAACGTTTCTTACGAAAGCAATACTGGCGATCAGAAATAAAATTTGAAGAATTGAGAGGTTTCCAATTCTTTCTGTTAAGGATAAATTCGAAAACTTTAGAAAGAACAGAGGTTAAAGTGAAAGAAGGATAGCTTAAGGGTTAAGAGGGGGTCCCTCATTTTTCGGTACAGGCTGAATGAGCTCAGGTTTCAAGTAGAAAGGGAAGGTCTAAGAAGATAGACAGGGCCAAAATAGTTTACAAGCAGGGAACAAGCTCGGATGCTCAAGTTTTGAGAACGACAGGAGAATTACCATCAATATTCTACGCTTTACTAGTGTTAAGCTGAGGGAAAGAGGAAATTGCGTCTTTAGAGGGAATTACAACGTTAGACATAAAAGAGATGGAGGGAGTGGAGAAGGAGGAATAGCTCTGAAATCGTCTAAGGTGGAATTAGGGGCAAGGGTTTGGGGGAAGAGCTTAGCCTTAGCGGAGGATAAATCGGCAGTTGTACCGTTGAAATATACTAGAGACGGGAATGAGGCGGAAGCAAAGTTATTTTTAACTTTTTGTGCAAAATGTCAGAAAGGATTTGAGGAAGAGTAATAAGAAGGATTACTGCATCTTCTTCTACTACTTCTCTGTTTCCGGTGCATGCGACCCACCTCACCCCCAATCTGGGGAAAGGAGGTGGATGATATATATATATATATATATATATATATATATATATATATATATATATATATATATATAGCATATATATATATATATATGCTTATACATATATTTATATATATATATAATATATCTTCTTTCTGCTATATATATATATATATATATATATATATATATATGCATATAATATATATATATACTTTGCTATATATATATATATATATATATATATATATATATAATAACAGCTACATATATATATTTGCTATATATATTTTTATATATATATATATATATATATCATATAAATAATATATATATATATATATATATATATATATATATATATATAATATATATATATATATATATATATATATATATATATATATATATATATATATATATATATATATTCTATATATATATATGTATGTCTATGACTTTAAAAAAAAAAAAAAAATACTAATTTTAATATTTTTAAATCTTTTTTTAATGTATCGGTGGGAAAAATGGTAGCCTAACCTAGTCTATCGATAGATGTACTTATTATCCTCGTATTTAACTCTTAGCATCTCTTTTAATCAATATATTTAAAAATGAAATAAATGAAAACTCTCTCTCTCTCTCTCTCTCTCTCTCTCTCTCTCTCTCTCTCTCACTCTCTCTCTCTCTCTCTCTCTCTCTCTCTCTCTCTACCAGCGTAGAGGAAAGAAGGGTGGTGGTGTGGCGCTTTATGTTAAAAGCAATATTCAATCTGTTCTAATGACTGACTTTAAAATTAATCATGATATTGAATCGGTGTGGGTAGATATCCTTATATACAATAAATCATATAGAATAGGGGCATTTTATAGACCTCCTGGCCAGAGTCAAGAATTAGATGCGGAAATTGTGAAAGAAATTGAGACAGCATGCCACAGTAAAGAAAAAGGTATAGTCATAATGGGTGATTTTAATTTTCCTGCCATTCATTGATATTCCTTGTCTAATATGGACCATAGTTGTTCTGCATTCATAAATTGTATACTAGATAACTTTTTGACCCAGATGGTAAAAGAACCCACAAGATACGATGCACTATTAGACTTAATATTAACTAACGATGAAAGTATGGTGGATGAAGTTGGAGTTGAGGAGAATTTAGGACTTAGTGACCATAATATAATTAGATTTAATATGAATGTGATATTAGATTTTTAGTTACAGTAGTTATTAATGTTAGACTGCATGTATGTCCCAAAATGACGATTTTACCAAATTTCAGAGAACATGCTTAGTACAACTGACTGGGATAAAGTTTAAAGACCAAAGCTATTTTATCACATGTGGGAACATTTTTAAAAAGGATTTTAATGAATATTCATTCGGTATATTTTAAAAGGGTAAAGAGCTACTTTAGGTGGCGAAGAGAAAACCTGTTTGGTGGTGTATATATAAGAAATTAAGGAAAAGCGTAGAAGTTAGGATATATTCAAAGGGAGACAACGGGATTCAGAAAAATTAAGGAAAAAATAGAAATGAACTTGACAGTCCAATAAGAAGAGAGCAAAAGAGAGGCAGAAATTCAATTTAGCGAGAATAGTAATAAGAACAGCGAGAGTTTTTGGCTTTTTATAAAAAAAGCAGTAAGGAATAGGACAAGTGGTCCAATTAAAATTGATGTAAATTTAGTGAGAAATTGATAAAGGAGTTGGTCAACATTTTCCAATACTTATTTTGCTTCAGTGTTTACAGAGGAAGATTAGATAATAGTTTGGAGACATAGTTCTTGTATGCATGTAACAAATAGACTGCAAATTTGGGTTTTGATGTAAGAGATATTAAACGTTTATTAGATCATATTGATCTGGTAAAAGCTGAAGGCCTGATCGGAGGTAGTATACCATAATTTGATTCTGGGGTGGTACTTACAACATTGCCGAAGGCACTGGATTGGTTTTAGAATCATAACAGAAATTTGGATTTGGGAGTGGGATGACCTGGAAGGCAACATATGTTGTGTGCTATTTATAAGAAAGGTAGTAAGGAGAAGATTTGGGAAATTATAGGCCAGTTAGCTTAACATCTCTGGTTATTAAGGTTCTGGAAGGATTACAAAGATTCCCATATGAAGAGCTCTTTAGGAATAACAAGGTATTGTGTGACTCCCAGCACAGTTTCAGAAAGGGTACAAGGTCAGTATGTCAGACAAACCTTTTAAATTTATGGAATACATTACTGACTGCATTGACAGAGGGGGTTCATGATATTTTATATTTAGACTTTAGCAAAGCTTTTGATAAGGTTTCCACATAAGGCTGATGAAGAGGTTATTGCAATGTGGTATAGGTGGAGTGGTACATAGTTTGGTTAAAGAACAGTTTGCAGATGAAAGCAGTGTGTACAAAACTAAGTAGCAATAAAAATCATATCATCATGGGAAATAGTGAAGAGTGGTGTCCTACAAGGTTCAGTGCTGGGGCCTCTATTGTTCCTCATATATATAAATGAGTTAGAGACCAGGGACTTAATTGCAAGGTTTCTAAGTTTGCAAATGATACCAAAGTGGCCACCACAGGTTATGAATAAATGAAGGGATGTATAAAGTTCAAAATGATGCTTGGTAGGGATTTGCTTGGGTGGGCAGATAGTGGCAAATGAATTTCAATAATAAAAAGTGTAAGGTTCTTTACTTCTAGGTTACTCAAATAAAAGTTTTAACTACGATATGAATGGGTTGGCTTGAGTCTCTAGACCAAGAAAAGATTTAGGTGTGATTATAGGCGGTAATTTGAAAGTAGCTAATCAGTGTTTGGAAGCTAGAGAATAAACTAATAAGATGCTGGGCATAATAAATCATAATGTTGTTTAAGAGCAAGGAAGTTATAAATGAATTGAATAATAATAGCTATGTTTGTTATTAATGAAGTATTGGGCACAGAAGTTTGGGCCTCTTATTTAAAAAAAAAGACTTATTTAGAGGAGTGCGGCATTGAGGCAACAAGGATGATTTCTGGGTTTTGAGGGTAAGAGCTATGAGAAAGGAGAGGCTGCAGAGTTAGAGGAATGTTTTCTGTAGAAAGGCGATTTCTCAGAGGGGACTTGATACCAAGTCTACAAAATATTAACATCCTAGTATTAGCCAGGGAGATCGTAAATTTTCATAGTACAGGGCGCTGGACAGGCGACCAGGGGGCATAATAAGAAAATTAAAGAGAGAGAAGCATTGCCAAATCTTGAGTATAGAAAACATGCATTCCACAGTAAATCAGGTTCATTAGAATTTACAAGAATAGTCTGCCACAGGAGGTTGTTGAGGGTGTGACTCGATTGCAACATTTAAGAAGGGGTTGGATAGATATATGGATGGTTAAAATTGTCCTTATCAATATCATTTGAACAAGCCAAAATTGGGGTTTCAGTTACAGTAGTTATTAATAGTAGACTGCATGCGTGACCATAACTTAGTTATTAGTGCATGTGGATGGTAATCTTAAAATCTTATACTTTATATATATATATATATATATATATATATATATCTATATATATATATATATATATATATATATATATATATATACTCTGTATATATA
Source organism: Trachelipus rathkii (assembly GCA_015478945.1). Taxonomy (NCBI): domain Eukaryota; kingdom Metazoa; phylum Arthropoda; class Malacostraca; order Isopoda; family Trachelipodidae; genus Trachelipus; species Trachelipus rathkii. Next base: position 326 of record JABUQX010091676.1, on the reverse strand, counting down.
TATATATATATACTCTATACTCACTATCATTAGTTTTGACTATTAAATTATTTCAACATTAATGAGATTGGTTTTTGGGTAATATGTATATATATATATAACTAATAACTTATATATATATATATATATATATATATATATATGTATATATATATATATATACTCTCTCCTCAATCATATATATAATAATAATATATATATATAACATATAACTGCTGCTGTAAGCCCTTAACATATGTATACCTTTATATATGTATATATAATATATATCTCTCCATATATATATATATCATATATATATGCTACTTTCATATATTCTTTCAACT
>JABUQX010091675.1:0-26253 GCA_015478945.1 Trachelipus rathkii | reverse complement strand
GGAAAACCTATTAAGGATACATTAGCTTGCATCATTGGTCACAATCTTGCAGCTCATCAAATTGGTGGTTCTTATTAGTTTCACAACAAATAATTTTTGTAGGCATTACTTGTGTACAAGAGAAGAGACGTACAAAGACGTTATGATTATTTTAAATGGAGTTCCAAAAAAATAAAATAGAAACAATATAATTTAGTTGATGAAATGATAAAAAAATATAAAAATATAAAGTTGCTGTGCGGTCAGCGTCTGTTATAGCCGTCATATGTATCTTTAAAAACTATTATGCTACAGTAAAACGAATACATTGCTGGAATGGTAAAAAAATTTACCCGAATATAAAAAAAAAAAAATAAAAAAAAAATAAAAAAATTATATCTCAAACTACAATAGCTACAGCGAAAAGAATACAATTTTTGAATTCTGGTAAAATTTCACATAAGAAAATTTTTAAAAAAAAATAATAATATAAAAAAATTATTGTTAATAATATTAATATGATTAGAAGCCTATTTAGAGACCTTTATTGTTTCTCGTTAAATAAATAGACTTTCTATTAAATTTTTGCTTTTTTTTTTTACTAAGAATACCCCAAGGTATACCGCACCATGGCAGATCGGGGCGTCTCTCTGCATCCGAGGAACACGGAGTTAGACTAATTCCCCCCCTCCGGGAGGCTTCCGGAACCCCCGCTCTTTTGGTGTATTGGGTGTCGCGGGGGTTCTCCGCCCCTCCCTACGGGTATGAAAACGTCCCCTCTTGTTCCCCGTCGGCTCGACCAACCTAGTTTGCCGTATAAAGCAAAATTTAATAGAAAGTCTATTTATTTTACGAGAAAAAACCAATAAAAGTCTCTAAATAGGCTTTCTAATCATATTACTAAATATTAACAATAATTTTTTTTTATATTATTTATTATTTACATTTTCTTATGTGAAAATTTTACCAGGATTCCAAAAATGTATTCCTTTTCGCTGTAGCTATTGTAGTTTTTGAGATATATATTTTTTTTTTTTTTTTTTTTTTTTTTTTTTTTTTTTTTTTTTTATACATTTCCAGGCACTTTGGACCAGCATTCCAGCAATGATTCCGTTTGACTGTAGCATAAAGTTTTTAAGTACATATGACGGCTATACAGACGCGGCCGTGCAAATTTAACCCACTATTAACTCGATTACTTTCACTCTATAGATTAGAGATTATATCCATTTTTCTTCAAAAGTTTATCATGTTTTACACAGAAATTAATTTTTTTTTTATACTAAATAATTCACACAACGGATAGTCCCTTGACGCGACTTTGCAGGATTAGTTTATAAACTTGAACAAATGGTTTCCTGCATCTTTTGATGAAACATAAAACATTGTTTTCCCCAAATTCGTGATTTTTATCCTATCATTAAATGATTTTATTGACATATATGTCCCACTAGCACTATAAATTGGCTAAAATGTCCCACTAGCACTATTAAGTGGGACAAGTGTCCCTTTAGTGCTATTTACTTCCATATCAAAATATTTTATGTAAAAATTGCAATTTTTATTATTACTTTTCATTAGCAATCTTCTCAAAAACATTATTAACTCAATTTTATAAATAAAAAATTTAATCCTCACAAAAAATCTATAATTTCTGTAATATAATGAATATATTTGAACATTTTGAAAATAAACCTAAACTTTATACTAGGACATGAAAATAAACCTATACTTTATTCTTAAATATAGTATATATATATTATATATATATATATATATATATATATATATATATATATATATATATATATATTAATATTTTATATTTTAAAATATATAAAAATATTAGATATGAAATTAACAATAACTTTTTCCATAAAGCAACCTGGCATTCACAGTAAATTGTCTTTGTCCTTTTTTTCATTTTCTTGTCACATCTCAGCACATCATCACTTCTCGTCTTCTCCTTCTATTGGGAAAATTGCTTCTAACATGCTTCATGAACTTACATTTTCTGAGGGTCTCCCAAAGCTTCTCTTTCTACTAATGTCTGCCTCAGATTTCCCTTTCTCAATAAGCTCTTCTCCTAAATCAATTAGTTATTTTGAAAATGGAGTTTTACTTATAAAGTATATTATAAATTACCCATGCATGTTTTTGAGAGCAGTTGAAATATAACTGACAGAAGCAATCTTGCTATATCCATTGACATTGCATTTTTGATAGCAATATTATCTACTGATTGCTTCAGAGACCAATAAAATTCCATTTTTGGCAGTCTGACATAACCAATATTATGAAAATCTCAAAAAATCTTATTTCGCCAACCCTAGTTGGAGAAACTGAAAAGTCTTTCTTCCCCATATAATTTTAACCACTCATTTGTACACTGAAAAGAAAATTAACAAACTTCTAGGGAATAATTCAAAAATATATCCAAAGCACTTGATGACCTATTGATATCAGCAAGTACAAACACATTTATTTTGTTAGGAATTGTAAATTTTGGACCAAATTTTGGAACAAAAGATGAATTAACTTCAGACCACTCTGACTCATTTTCCAATACTGTCAATACTGTAGAGTGCATATGCTTAATCTCTGTTTTCATCTTCCTTAGCTCACTCATTCCGATTCCCTTGATAGATAGTTGTCTGATGAAAACTTCATATTCTTCCAATAGTGATGAATTTTTGCTGTATCTTGCTGGTCTATTCTTATTTATAATATATGGGCACTAATATATATATATTTATATATATATATATATATATAGTATGTATTTAATTTAGGTCAATAGATAAATAAATTTATATAAACTAAAAAAATGTAATATATATATATATATATATTGTGAATGTGTTTGCTATTTTTACATGCCGAATTTAAAAAAAAAAAAAAACAATTATTGCAATGTTAATTTATACTGGACGACAGGGACAATTATATCCCAGGAATAAACGCGGAAGGGACAATATAGTACCATGAAGTATTTTTTAGCTATATCTTAAAACGTAACAATTATAAATTCTATTATATAACTTAAAACATTAAACACGTGTTACCCACAAGATTTTAGTATATTCATGAAAAAACACTAAATAAAAAGCAATTATAAACTTACTTCAAGCATTACATTTGTGGACTTTTGGAGAAACAAGTACATTCTACCTGTAATAGGTGCGATAATTTTTTTTTCAAATATCACTCAAATCGTACGTCTGGCACCGAACAGAACTAAAAATGTCGGTAAGTGTTATAAATTCAGGGATGGCAATTTTGGTGATTTTTTTGATTTTTTTTAAAAAAATCAATTTGTGATTTTTTTGATTTTTTTGATATTTTTGATTTTTTGGATTCGTAACGTCACGCGAAATATAATTTGCAAGTTACAAATTATATATCGCGTGACGTTACGAATCTGAAAAAATAGGAAAAAATCAAAAAAATCAAAAAAATCACAAATTGATTTTTTTTAAAAAAATCAAAAAAATCACCAAAATTGCCATCCCTGGTTATAATACTTTGTTTCTTGGGTAATATTTGTCCCAAAATGAAATTTTATTTTCTTGTGGGACATATGTGTCCCGAGAGCTGTCGAAAGGGTTATAATATGTCTGTCTATACAGAATAAAAATTAATTATCATTAAAAAACGAAATATTTACTTTCAAGTATTATGTTTAATTGTTTAAAGGTCTACGATGATCAATGCTCGCTTTTTCCAATGTTAGACAATGGTTATCTTAAAAATATTAAATTATTAGGTAAAATCTAATTGACAGAATACATTTCAATTCCCCGTTTTTGGTAAGAAAATTAGTGCTTTACCTTGACCAGGAAATGTACTATTATTAGACCTATGCATAGTTTAGGCAAACGTTTTAAAATAAAAGATCAAGATTTGTAAAATATTATTAATTTTAATTATTATTATTATTATTATTATTATTATTATTATTATTATTATTATTATTATTATTATTATTATTATTATAATTATTACCGATAACTATTATTTAGTAAATAACATTAAAATTATATTTTATATTGCTTATGTTATTGTTTTCCAAAACATTATTATTATGAGTATGCTAGAATTTATTTATTATTATTATTATTATTGATTATTTTATTATTATTATATTAAAACTCTTTAAAAACAGCAGGGAGAGAGGGAATAAAAGAGAAAATTTAGAGAAGAGAATAGGAAGACTAAAATCTTTAACAGAACTAGTTCATAAAGTTCTGGAGGGATGTACCGCATGAGTTAGACCAGATAATTATCAAGTAGCAGCTACCAAAATTAATCAAAAGCTACATAAAATAAATTTATTGAATCAGAAATTTGAAATCAAAATCATATATAATAAAATTAACTTTTTTAACGGACTCAAGAGAAGCAACAAAATTTGTAATCCAACACTTTCCAAAAATTATTAATTTTAATTACATATATAAATTGATATCTGAAATAATTTAGGTGAGGAGCGTCAAAATTATCCCATCAAGTCTTTTTCATAAAAAGGAATAAAAAACTAGAATTTGCAATTAAAAATAAAGCTGTGATATAAATGATGATAAAGTTGTTCAGGTTTCGACGCAGTTGGTCAACATAAAGATTATTTTCGTATGGCTTTTGAGGCGGGAACCGTCTCCTGTCCTTATACGTATATATTCCCATGAACATTCCTATAAGTGTACAAATGAAGCATGCGCGACATGGTGCTAATAATAGTAGTAATAATAATAATAATAATAATAATAATAATAATAATAATAATAATAATAATAATAATAATAATAATAATAATTAATAATAATAATAAAATAACAATTACAACAATAATAATTACAATCACAATTATAATTACAACCACTACCATAATTACTAAAATTAAAATAAATACATACATAATAATAATCAATATCAAATAAATTTATATTTGATTACAAGCAAGGAAACGCGTTTCCAAAGCGAAAGTTGAGAAGTTTGTTCTCGTCATTTTTATGAGTTAATATTTTTTATTAAAAAGAACTTCTGAATGAAAACGGAATAAAAAACTTTTTTATTATTTTCGTCAAGCGAAATAAAAGTATCTTTTGGTGAAGCCGAAAAAATAAAGAAAAAAGCGGGCAGAGAAAGGATTTTTCATCAGGAAACTTTCTTTAAGAGAAAATAAACACTTTTTTTGTAAATCAAGAGACAGAGGGAGTTGGTCTTTGTAGAACCAAAGTTAAAGAAATACTGAAAAGAGTCACACACTGAAAGATAACAGCAAAAAATACATGAGAAACTAAAACAAAAGAATATTTTTTTAATTATTAAAAAATATGAAAGTTAAAAATAAAATTACTTTGGACACAAAATCTATATTTAAAGCCAAAATAATAATAATAATAATAATAATAATAATAAAATAAAATAAATAATATATAATACTTAATAAAATAAATATTAACATTACCTGTCGTTAAATTTAAACATAAAAGCAGAGCTTTATAATTCAATTAACAACAAGTACAATGTTACATTCGAATCTGCCTCATATAGGAGAGTAATTAAAATATAAAATACTTAATCCGTATTATAATCAAAGTTTTCATTAAAACCAATAAAATATGGTCATTTCATTTCAATTAAACCTTCTGCAAACTCTTTTAAATGGAATTTAAAATTTCATTTGAAAGAAAAATTAAAGTAAAAATTATTATACTGAAAAGACAAAACTTTTTGTAGATGGTGAATTTTCAATAGAATTTGATTAATATTAGAAAAGATTAAAAAGAAATTGATTATATATTATATATATATATATATATATAGTATATATATATATATATATAATATATATATATTATATATATATATATATATATATAATAATATTATTATTGCGCTTTCATACCTAACTACTAAAAAGGACTACCTAAGGTTAAAAAACATAGTGGAGCGTCATACTATAAGTAGCTTGAGTCCAGACAAATAAATAAACAACTTCCATAGGACCGCACATAGTAAGGCTTTCAAGCATTTCGTCATGAACATTATGTGAACCTTCAGCAGATTCTCTTGGGGAGGTTTATTTGCAACTTACATGATGCAACCCTTAAAATTTGAAAGCACCAGAGTTTAATTAAAAAAAAAGATTTACAGAAATTATGATTGAAAATGATTAAATATTCATAATAAATTCAAGTTAGCTCGTTTATTTTCATAATTATTGTGATAACATTAACAAAAATAAAATATTTTAATAACAACAATTTAAATTGCAGTAACTTTGCGGGAGGGCTATTTGATTTCTTTGTAGAGATGCCAACCCTCGAAAGTTTGAAAGGCACGGAGTTTAATTGAAAAAAACAGATTTGACAGAAATATTAAGTAAAACACCTATAAATTAATAAAATAAAAAAAGTTAGCTCGTTTCCTGCATATTATTGGTATTAAATTAACTTAAAAAAAGTACTTTTAATAGAAACAATTTAATTAAATTAGCAGTACTTTTTTTGGGTGGGGCTTTATTTTACTCTTGATAGGGAGGCCAATCTTTCAAAGTTTGAAAGACAAAGTTATGAATGGAAGGTAGGTGACTGGTTCAATCAAATCCTCAATGAATGTAAAGGGCCAAATGCTGGAGTGCGCTAGGGTTCTGCATGAGGGTATGTTGTTACCAGTGTTAATGTATAGTAGTGAAGCTATGGTATTTAATAAGAGGTATAGATGTAAGGTGCAATCTGTTCAGATGGACAATCTTAAGACCGAAGAAAAAGTGGATTGAGTCAGTAAAGGAATGCCTGAAGGAACGGAATGTGAGTTTGGCAGAAGCGAGAAGCTGCATAATATGAGTGAATGGTGGGGTTTGTGAGGGGGTATGATCTTGGGCCTGGCCCATGGGATGAATCCTACATTGACGAAATACCACAGTGAGGATACGTCGTAGTATTGGGAAGCCCGGAGAAGTTTTTTTTATTGTGACGAGCTCTCAATTAGTGTATAGGGACGTAGAGGAGAGCTTTTCTTTTTGTACTACGTCATGCTTTTATACTTAACTATCCTATTTCCGTATATCTTTCGCACCTTATCCCATATTTGTGGGAAGTAAAGGAAGGATAAACAAAGAAACAAAAAAATTAAATATATATATATCTATCTATCTCTTATATATATAATATATACTATTAATATATATATATATATATATATATATATATATATATATTAAATAGAAGTATATATAATATATATATATATATATATATTGTTTTAGTATGTATAATTTTTTACGTATTGTTTCAGTCAAGTATGCCAACCCAAAGTGGAAGTCTCTTAGGGATTACTACAGGAAGGAGTTTCGGAAGAGTCAAGATCACAGATCTGGAGATGAAGGAGGAAGATCCCTCTACAAATCAACGTGGCCTTATTTTAAAGTCATGGAATTTTTAAGAATCCAGTTTATTCAGCGAGAGTGTACTGGATACTTAAAAAGAAAAATACGGGATGAGAGCGGTGAAGAGTCAACTGAGGTGCCAACTAAAGAATATAGGAATCAAAATTTTCAAAGAGACCTGCTGTCTCCAAAAGAATTTGATATTTCAAACGACTGTCAGACTTCGTTTGAAGAAAATTCAGAAATCCAATCCCAAGAAGAGATGACAAAAGATACAGAAATTTCTGAAACTAATTCAAATACCTTTACTAACCCTACCACATTCACAAGAAAAACAAAAATGGATAGGAATTACCAAATGAACACACTTGTAGAAATAGAGAAACGAAAACTGTCGATTTTGGAAGAAAAAAGAAGTGACAAAATTAAAGAAATAAAGCGTGATGAAGACCTAAATTTTTTTCGAAAGCTTGCTCCCACACGTTAGTAAAATAAAAGGTATAGACTAAATGGTCTTTCGGAATGAAATCCATAATTTAGAAGTTAAATATGCTTATTTACATTCTAGCAATCCTAGTTATACCACGACTTCAAACCATTATGAGATCTCCATACCCTATATATTTCCACAAACCAGAATAGTAATGATGAAACAAAAGATATAACCTATTATGAGTATGGACCACAATAGTTTGAAAATCTCAAATGGTAAAAAAATTTACAGAAAATGTTATTAAATATTTACTATTATTTTAAATCTCATATAAGTGCATAGAAAAATGGAATAATCTTAAAAATATGCAGGAGTCACCCACCGGACCTATACCCAAATGGTCGACAGGAAAAATGGTTGACATTTTGCCAAAAATTCTGTCGACCTTTTTTCCCATCAGTTTCAATGTGTCGACGATTTGGACATTTGTATAAAAGAATTTGTCGACCCATTTTCTCTTCCGTTTTTTTGTGGAAATTTTGTTTAATGTCCTGTCGGCCATTTTTCCTGTCGACGATTTGGGGTAGTCCTCCACCCGGACCCTCGGGTTCTTTCCTAGAAGCATCAAAATCTTCTTACTGTCCAAATGCTAACGTGCACAATTCTATCTTCCTTAAATTTGGTTTCGACAACAGATGGTGATAATTACCTATAACATATTACTGGTGTTATTATAGCTCTTCTCATTTAATTATCAAATGATGTTTGTTTATTTAAGACTGCAATTTATTAATTACCAATATTCCAATATTTTTATTATTACTCCTCTTATTGAAATATTATTATTATTTATTATTATTATTATTATTATTATTATTATTATTATTATTATTATTATTAGTAGTAGTAGTAGTAGCAGTAGTAGAAGTTTTATTATTAGTTTTATTAATATTATTATTATTATTATTATTATTATTATTATTATTATTATTATTATTATTTTTCTAGTTGTTTTTGTTTACTATTGATTTCACTATATTATAAATATTCCATTACAACTGAAAGTACAATGACGTGCTATAAATAAGTATATGAACAACGTAGGATTAAAACTAGTTTACATTATAAAATTATCATAATAATAAATTTTCTATTAAAGATAAAAATTCAATATGAAACATAGTATAATACTCAATGGGCTCAAAAGACAAAAACGTCCCCTTAGAAGCCCATTATGTAAATATTGTATTAATATTAAATGCTTGATTTATAATGAGTGTAATTTTGTGATGTTTATGACTGACTAAAAAAAAATATTTATTTATTATATTAATTATATATAATTATATTATATTATTATATTATTATTATTGATTATTAATTAAATGATACATCTCTGAACCTAAATTTGTATAATTTTAATTACAGTTACCTTCATATATTATATATATATATTATATATTATAATATATATATATATATATATATATATATATATATATAGTATATTATATATATAAATATATATATATATATATAATGTTGCAATATTTTTTTCAGTCAAGCTCAATTCATAGGCCAATTTTATGCTGGATCTGAATTGTTCATATAAATGATACAATAATGTAATAAATAATTGTATCAGATACTTTATTCGCATATTATAATGCTACTACTACTACTACTACTACTACTAATAATAATAATAATAATAATAATAATAATAACAATAATAATAATAATAACAATAATAATAATAATAAATATAATATTTAAATTTTAGAATCACAATGGAAAATAATTTTTTTTTTAAGGATGCGATATTATTCTGCTCCAGTCAGATATTTTACAATTTCATAACTTTCGGCTTAGGACAGATTGTTTTAACATCTGACCTTCCCGTAGGCTGGATCTTTCCGTAAAGAATTGAACATTTTCCTAAAAAAAAAATGAAAATTTAGTTTCGTACAGAATAATCCATTTATATTAGCTTTAGTTTCATCCATCTGTAAGAAATAGCGATATGTACTGTAATGGATGTTTAATTAAAAGAATTTCTTTATTTTCAATAAATGATACTTTTTAACAAATCTTTTGGTTAGATATAGTCCTAATTGGCCAACTTTCATACCTTTGTTCCAGAGTAATTTTCTTTGTACCGACCATTTGACATTTGGTCCCAATATGAATTGCTGATTTTGAATGGCTCTATCTTAAAAACAAAGCCTTCGTATATAGATGTATTCTATAGATAAAAGTTTTAGGGTTTATGCCTCCTTATCTACCCTATACCATATCGGAAAACAAAAACTATTTTTATGTAGATTTTTGTTTCCAAATATCTGGAAGAGAGATGAAAATTTGCAAAATTGAAATTCTCCCAGGCTAATTTTTAATTTACTTGTTTTTGGATTGTTCGTCCAATTTTTATGAAATGTATAGATTAAATTGAGTTGGACGAGTTGTATCTCTTATTAAAATCATTTTTTAACATGCCCAACAATTTGAACTTCCGAACATTATTGTCATAACTATTTCAAGGTTTCAATTTTTTGGACATGGCATGCCCAGAGGTAAAACGATCAGGTATGCATTAAAACGCCTAAGTAAAAGTTGTGTAAGTCGTTAAATTCTATTTACTCTGATAATTTCATTTTACAAATCTGAGATCAATATTAAAATATTAGAACAAATTCTATTATCATGCTCACAGAGTGCATACCAGAAATATATTTCTCTACTCTGAAACGTCTCAAAACAAACGTTCTCAATTGTACATGGGTGGAAAGGCTAACAGAACTGGCTTTACTGAGTGTGCATCATAGTTAAACAATGTAAACTGAGAAAATTAAACATTTTGATGTTAAGAGAACAAAAATAATTATATATATATATATATATATATATATATATATATATATATATATATATATATATATATATATATATATATATATATAATATTATATATATATAAAATATCTTTTTTGTTTTTTGAAATTGGCAGTGATATTGATTGGCCCTAGTGATTCCTTAGTAATATTTCTTTTATTCCTTTTTATTTCAAAGTATATGATATATAATATAATATAATATATATATATATATATATATATATATAAAAATAATATAATATGTATAAGATATATATATATAATATTATATATATATATATATATATATATTAACAAGCAGCAAAAAGTTATCAGTAATTTCTCTTCCGGTTCTATGGGCTGTTTTATGAAGTTCGTTAAATTTCCTGTTAGGTGCTGAGATAGAAGGTTCTTAATGTACTCAAAGGTATCAATGTTCATTCTCAAATACTGGAAAAATCTTTCTGGGTATTTTCTTAACTGTGCAAACAAATGATGATATTCACCAAGTTTGTGGCGTTGTTGTTGTATATATGTGAACAGAATAATTTCTTATACCAACAGCCGATATATATTTAAGGGCACTATTTTCAAAAAAAAAAACTTCATCTTCACTATCAGAATACATTTTGCCGTAGTCACTGTAAAACTTTGTAAATTTATGGTAATTTATACCAATGGTAATTTCTCCCTTTATGGTAATTTATACCAATACCTGAAGAAGAAACTAAAATAATATTTTATTTGAACGATTTTGGTGTTCGTTGGAATCGCTGTTAATGTTAATATATGGAATAATAATAATAATAATATAATAATAAAATAATAATAATAATAATAATAATAATAATAATAATAATAATAATAATAATAAATAGTTATATATATATAATATTATTATATTATATATATATATATATAATATATATATATATAATAATATATATATTATATAATATATATATATATATATATATTGCAGATGACCTGACAATCATAGCTCAAAGTCTCTTTATAAATACAGCAAGTCGCGAAATACAACAATATATAAATAGACCTTTTTGTGCTGTATCTTGTGGTGAGGCACTAAAACATAGAAAAGAGCAATGAAAGTTATGGGAGGAATGGCTGGAATAACACAGCAACCGAGTACTCTCGCTCGCTTTCTCTTAACGGTACCTGAGCTCCAAAGGGTATCACAAGAAACACTGAGTATGTGTGGCAGTTCATTCAAACCGGAAGCTAGATAGTACCATTTAAATAATGAGACCATTTCAATCCTATATGGTGAATGAAGCGTATTGGAAATCCTTTTCAATTCGAGGGTCCCGAATTCATGAAGATAACAACAAGGGCTGTATTCAGCGAGCAAATTACATCAGATGTTAGCCGAATTGAATCATTAGGAACAGATTTGTATGAAGCCTTTAAGTCAGGAAGACTTCTTGATGGATCATGTCTCTGGGCACCTATAAAAAGAATAAACTAAAACTATGTTCTACCACCAACAAAAAAATAAAAGTAAAAATTGCTGGATCCATAACAGAGTTGAATGAAGATCGTTCCCTTTCAGCACACATTTTGATTGCCGACGATCTCAATTAGAAATAGACTTACGCATAACCTTAGGGAAGTATGAAATGTCGGTTGTGCCTAGATCCATGTTTGCCCAAGATGGAACGATGCATCAATTCCCAGCTAAAAGTAAACTAATTCATATCTTGAAGTCTGTTACTCCTTACCATCTGTTCAAGCTCACCAAGCAAAGAGCTAGGTTGCAATCGTGGACGGAATGGGAGAATTGCAGGCTGTTGATAAAACCATCGCAGTGAAAACCTGTGAAGATCTTGCTGATATGTTCACCGAATTGATCCAAAGGGAATACTGGCAGTATGATGAACTTCATATTGTTTTCGACACGTACTTAGATTAATCAATCAAGAATCTTAGTGAAGGTAAAAGACTCCATGAAGGTGTAGCAACACCGTACAAAATATGTGACACCACTGACGTTTCAAAGATAAATATGAAAAAGCTATTGTCACACACTTGTACCAAAGATGAATTATCACTTACGTTGCACACAAAATGCTGTTATGCCAAAGACAACAAAGAAAGGTGTTGTTTCGTGGCGTACGGAAGTTTTTGCGACGCATTGCTCTTTGGGTTGTTTAAATGGTAGTCAAAAAAGCAGACACAAAAATCTTACTACATGCCCTTAACGCCAAAGAAAGAGGTGCAGATAAACTACTAGTGTTTGCACAAGACAGATATTTTAGTTTTGCTAGTGAGACGTTATCAAATGCTTCCGGGGCACATTTGTGTCAACCTCAGGCGAGGCAATATCAGTACAAAACATAATTGTATCACTCGGAGCACTAAAAGCTTCAGCATTACTCGGATTTCACGCATTATCAGGTTGTGACTCAACCAGAAGTTTGTTTGGAAAGGAAAAGTTACCACATTTAAAATCATTTATTTCAGCGAGTGAAGAATTTATTGCCTTGTAAAAGCTTGGTACCAGTGACTCAGTATCTGTTTATATTGTGTATCAGCTGGAAGCATTTATTTGCCGGGTTTATCAGATTATCAGGCACACACCTCAACAACATCACTTGCAGAATTACGGTCAAATGCCCACGACCAAGCAAGCCCTTGGAGATACGTTACCTCCCACTATGGGCTCCCTTATACTAGCACTTAAAAGAGCTAACTTTCAAGCACTTGTGTGGTCAAAAAATGATGAACCAAATCCGGCAATCCATAATCCAGTTGGACACGGCTTGTGTGTGAAAAAGGGAGTGTTTACCCCTGTTATGTGTGAAGAATCATGTGCCCCGGAGTCCTTTCTGAAACTGATTAAATGTTCATGTGCGAAGAACCGATGTTCACCACCTTGCAAATGCTTAGCAAACAATCTGCCTTGCACATAAATGTGCAGTTGCAAGGCCGACAACTCAACCTGTGATAATTTATATCCACTTGATTACACCGACGGAGATAGTGATAAAGCTGATGAAGCCAATTTATAATCTTCCCATTGTATATTTATGTGCATATAATACTTGAATTTGCTAAAATATCACTTCTAAAGTAACGGAATGTGGAGCATATTTTATTATAATGTAATTAAAGTCATTTTGAAAAAAAAATTTATATATCTTTTTAAGTTAAATCCAAGTAGTATCAAAATATTGATTTTTCGCAATACTTGCTAAGGACGTTATTTTTACCTTTTAACAGTAACTTTAAAACAAGCTAAAAAAAATTAAAATCGGTCAGATAGCGACTGAGATAAGGCAGTTTGTTTATATTACAATGGCGGCCATCTTGGATGACGTCATCACAAACATACGGAGCACCTGTGAGAGTGTCACCATAAAAATTACTGAAGACCGGGTTTGGCACGCATCACTGCTCTCTAAGCTCCCTTCCTTTGGGTTTCCTCCTTCTCTGCTTACTCTTGTCTAGTTTTCTCTCCATATCAGCATTCAGCACTCGTGATGCGAGCGACTTCTTCATCCTTTCCTGCTAATTGTGGTGTTCCGCAAGGTTGTTCTATCTCCCATTACTTCCTACTTTCATCAACGAGCTCCTCAACTGCTACTTCCAACCTCTGTCACTCTTATAGCCGATGACTCAACCTCCACTCTTCTACTCACTTTCAAATCTTGCCTCCCTCTTTAGCTTCTAGCAGTTGCCTCTCGTTCTTCAGCTTTCTTGATTCTATGGCTTGTCGATCTGGATGGGATTTCTCGGTGGGTCACCTCAACCTTGTTTTTACTCCCCTTCCTCTACATCTTCCCTTTCAAAAAACACTCCCCAACTTTCCTATTTGCCTCGACGCGCTTTAACGTCATTTCCTGTCAAAAACATAACATTCTTGTCTTAACAAAAATAAATTGTCTTTCGAAACCTCATATTTCAATGGTTGCTAAGGGTGGCCTCAAAAGAAACTGGGAGTTCTGCTAACAAAAGTCGTCCGAAAAATTTGCTTTTCCTCTTTCCCTCCTACTCCAGTTATGTAAAGGCCTTATTCGCCCTATCTTTGCGAGTACCTGCCCTTCTCACATCTGGGGAGGCTCCCGCTTCACCCTTCTATTGGATCGGGGTTGAGTCTCTAAAGCTAGAAGACTAATAAACTGTTCCCCTATTTTCTCTCTCTGACTCTCTATCTCTGCGACGTACGTTGGGCGCACTATCTCTTTTCTAGAGGTACTACAACGTAGATGCTCAGGGGATTTGGCCACTCGCATTCCAGCCTCCATGCGTCCGCCCTCGCAATACAAGGCTGTCTTTGCTCTCGCCATGCCAGTTTTGCGTGAGTATTAGAAGAACCGCCAGACCTTGTCGTTGTGGTGCCACTTTTTTCCTGCTACTTCTGTTCTGGGGAACTCCTTGCCTTCGTTTTACCTACTGTATTTAATCTATCCTCTCTTTAAAGCCACGTCTGCGCGCACCTGAGAGATTGGCCTGAGGTACGGGGAGTGGGTGGCTGTTTTTAATCGTTTATTTTCCGCCGACCCTCTGAAAGGGGCTCGCGCCGTGAGTGGTCGCGGTGAAGCTGTAATATATATATATATTATATATATATATAATATCTAATATAATAAACTATATATCATATATATATATTATATATTTTATATATATATATATATATATATATATATATATATATATATATATATATATAAAACACTTCTATTTCTTATTTCATTCTTACTTGCGCTATTTTTGTAATTTTAACGTGCATGGACAGGCCCTGGATTGACAATATTTTAAAGTTTCATTGATTCAGACCACAAAATTTAATCATCTCTCAATCTCTCCTAATTATGTAACTACAAATCATCCTGTTAATTTAGGGGAATGGAGAGGCCTATCTTGAAGTTGTCTGGGGTTGTTTGCAGTCCAGTAGCGGAAATTTTGCTTGTTCACCGCTCCACAGAGAAACTGTGCCTCGTCGCTAATCATGAAAATTGCTGTGGCAAGGATCCGTTCAATTATTTACTCGTACAGAGTTCTGCGATTGTTGTAATCTGTTGTAGTCAATTCCTGAGACATTAATTTTATAGGGAAGAAACCTCGAGCCCAAATGATGGATCCTCCTCAGACTGCGGTTTGAAATCCTCAAAGCAATATAATGCTTCAGAGCAAAACGTCTTGATGATTGCTCGATTGTTTCTCTCACTCGCTCCACATTGTCTAGCGTACTTATTGTATTGCGTCTATGATGTGCTCTTCCTCGAGTGTTTCCTGCAAGCGCGTACATCCCATGTCCTCGGATCGTCTTCGAACAAGCAACCGGAATCGGGTGCGGGCAATGTTAAAGCGTCACGTGAAAAGCCCCTTGCGGTCACAAGCGATATGAATCCTGTTATGTTCAAAAATACGCCTGCCACTACGAAAACCACAATGCGGCTCCACTCCCAAAAACATCTTTGACGACTTAAGTGCGAACAATGCGAGAAAACTCATCGGACGAACGAGACTACAAGCACCTCGCTCCCCCACTACAGCCTGACATAAACCGCGTCGAAGACGTCACACATATAAGTTATATATATATATATAATATAATATATATATATATAACTACGATCATATATATGTATATATATATATATATATAGATATATATATATATATATATACATATATATATCAATTAACAGTAATGCTAGGCCTTAATATTGAAAATGTTACTTCGTTTGGCTGAAAAAATAAAGGAAAACTTCGAAATATTTTATTGAATTTATTTCGATATTTAAATATAATTAAAGATTTTAATAAATTTTTGCTTTAAAATTAAATTCTTTTAAATTACAAAGGGTTAAAAAGATTAAACACAAAAATTAACATTATCTATTCAATTTCGTCTAAAAAGTAAAAATAAATAAAAAATTTATATCTGCAACATTCATGACATATATATATAATAAGGTATATATAATATATATATACTATGATATATTATATATATATATATATATATATTAATATATAATATTATAGTATATACAATAGGATATATTAAATATTATAATATACTACGTATATATTATTGCTTCTCACTAGGCTTAAAAAACTATCCACCTGTATTAACATATTAGGTATTGATATCTGTTTAGTATAGACCACATGTGGTAATGATAGGTTTGCCATTCTAATAATATCTGTCCTTAGGCTGTCATATCTAATATTTGTTCTTAAAACTCAATCAATAACTCCTAATACGAAGAATAAAAAATATTTCTAAAATCATGAAAATTTTAGAATATTTTATACCATTATCAGAGTCTTCAAATACAATGTTTACACGTAAAATTAATAAAAGCATTTCTTAATCAGACCTAGATGATAAAAATGAAAAACTATATATATATATAAACATAAAAATCTTATAAAAAAAAATTGATGGTCGACCTAAAAATTCGGTTAAAAGTTTTTGGTAGCTGCTTGCACACTTCAAATAGATTAACATTTTCTACTTTAAATCTGTCACATCTGAACTCATGGACACCACCGTATTGCGGCTTGCATAAAGGTTGTAAACTTTAATTAAAAATTGGCGAGATTGAACATTATGTACAAGCAGCTTAAGAAAATGTATGATTTGAAAAAATTGAGATGTATTTTATAAAATTATTTATACAAAATTTTTATCTCCAGATATCCAGTATTGCACATATGTTCAGTTATTAACCATCAGATTAACGTTAACACATTAAACTGTAGAATTTATTCCTATGATAAGGATAAAAGCAACATATAGAGTATATCTATTATATATATATATCAGAATAATAGTATATATAATATAATTATATCAATATAGATATAGATATATATCATAATATATTATATATATATATATAATAGAATTTATTCCTATAATAAGCAACCATATATATATGAAGGGAAATGCTTACTGGTTGTTTTCCGTAATATAGGGATAGAGCGAAGGCACCGTCCAAGCAATGCATAATAAGTGCTAAGGGATACACCTAAGTGCTCAATGGTTTATCTCATTTTTGACTCACTGACTCCAATAGCATCTCCAGCTTATATCCGACTTTACACTAGGTTTCTTTCTGCCATGTCTTCTATGAACTCTATTTCCACTTCATAGTACACAAGCCACACTATTTGCAATCTTCTTTTATTAAATTAAATATTAATAATGGCTTAAAAATCTTTTTGCCTAGGAAAATGCGCAGAGGATGTAGCCATTTAAATAGTGATGCGGCAAAACCATTTCCTCCTTCCATAATGACTGAGTACTGATGCCGAGGGGATTGAAGGAACTGTTGGCTTATTTTTCGGGGGTTTTTCTTCGGTAAAATCTTCAATATTTGCCGTCTTTATTCTAATTTCCACCTAACTAAATGAACATCAACTTTGCTACTCTAAACCTCAACTCCTATTCTTAACCGAATCTCACGTTGTCTTGGAGCTGCGATAGAAAACCTAACTCTGTACTCTCTTTGTCATCTATTTTCACCGAAAGTTTATTGTTGTAGAATTGTTCGTAACAAAGTTGCCAATTTCTAATTAGAAGTTTTCTGAATTTTGTACATTTTTTATTTATCTCAAATTTACTGACAATCCAAGATTCTTCGACGATCTAAACTTCAATAAAGAGAACGTTTACTCTTTCCTCCTATCGGAGATATTTTAAAAGTAAACAATGAAGGACTCAAAAGAACCGGACCAGTTTACTGAGCGATCCAGTGCAGAGTCGTTCTCAATGGTGAAGGACATTTACCAATCTCTAGCTGCACCCATCGTCAAAGCTCTGACCTCCATGAGGCCGTACATAGCTGTCTATATCCAATTCAACATGTCGAGTAATGTGTCCAATTCAACATGTCCAAGTAATTACCAGGGGTTCAACCCGTTTGATATATATATATATATATAATATATATATTATATATATTAATATATATATATAATATATATATACTAATATATATATATATATATTATATATATATATATATCATTTCTTCTATCCATGTCTCGCAAGAAACAAATTTCACCATGTTGGACTCATATCATCAACTAGGGGTAACTGGCAACGAAATCAGCCTGAACAAAAGCGCAGTATGGCTGCCTCGGCTTTCAGTAGCCATCTTATGCAAGGTTCGGTCGCTTCCATCAACTTATTATTATCCTGCTCTCCTACAAGGCTGTCGGTTTATTACTGGCAGGAAAAGTGATCAGCGGACAGCGATGGGGCGAAACTTAGAAATATAAAGCGAACAGTGGTGATTGGTCTTCCTCTCACTGAACAAACTTTTAAGATTTCGGGTACATTGCCCTCTCCAACATCACTCACAGCCACATGTCACGGAGATCCTCCTCCCAGCTAGCCAAATTTTTGAGCCGTCGCATACCCGCACCCATCTGCCCTCTCACCATACTCTTCATTGAATGTCGACAAGACTCTAACCACCATTCAGGCCCTAATCGTCATATTTCCTACTCTCATGGTCCATACCACCCGTTCTAAAAGGTTTAAGACCCAAGATCCCAATTCCTGGTCTGAATCTCTTCACTTTATATAGAACACACTTTATAAAACATACAGAGAACTAATACTTCTTCACAAAATATAATTTTAGTAGTCAATATCATAGGGACTATATATAATGTAGGAACATCTTTTTATTTATTTATTTATTTTTTACTGATACATTCATTTTTCCATCTAAATTTCTTTTGCGGACATTTAAAAACTAAGTATTGAACGGAGACCCACCCATGGAGTTTTCTTATTCACCCCACAGTGTGCGCCTCCTTCCTTGTGGGCAATGCGTGCCGCGTCCGTGCTACATTAAACTCCAAATTATATATATATATATTATAATATTATATATATTTGATGTATATATATATATAGTAGAAATAACATAACTATTGATAATAATAATACTATATATGATAAAAATATTATATATCTTAAATATGTTTATATAGTATATATAATATATATCTAAACAAACTCCCAGTGGTTGTTATAGATCATGCAAGTTGGACTAGCATCTTCCATTTTCTGGCCTCGAAACTCTTAATCCTGGAGGCACTCTAGAAACCATTTCTCGGCGCAATGGGTTTCGCGACTCCAGTACTTTGGTATTAACATTTTAAGAGTAGAAAGTTTCACCTTTCACTACACTAGCAGTCTTACTTCCATTTAGAGCCTTCAAAAACGTGGTTCTCCCAGAAGCGCTCCAGAGCGCATCTATGTGCCCTCGTAGGCGCATAGATTCTAACACTGCGTCAAGAGTAGATACAAAAAGCAAAGGAAAAGGACCGGGTTTGCTAGCCCTGTCGCCCTATATCATGCGAATGCAATGAAAATCTTCATTTGAACCAACTGGACCGACAAACATCCTATAGTTCTTGATGATGAAGAGAATCCAGCATTAACATAGTTTATCACATACATAATACTTTAAACTTTAGATATTATGATACATAATAGTTGATTAAATTTGGATTCTTTTGATACTATATATCCTAGAGTTATATATTTAATGAAATTACTTTTCGTTTACCAACTGACTTGCAGCTTCGGGAAGAAATTTGTATATAGCATCACTAGATTTCCGTCACGGTTACAAAATCTATTACTAGTTTTCATTACGATTATAATATCTAATAGGATGAGATTTCGCGCAACGCTATTACCTCAGAATGGGGCACAGGTCCTAAACAATTTAGTCTTCATATTTCTGCTTCTGGCTGGCAAAGGACAGAAGCCTATCAAATTTCATCAAAAGATGTAGAAATTTCGGAAGCAAAGTCAATTTTTGAATTGTATTAGAAAGTTTTTATATTAAAGATCCTTAAGAAAACTAAGAATAAATATGCACAATTTGAAAAAGACCATGAAATGTGATCTTCTAATTAATTGTTCGATTTCTGTGAGACGTCGAGAGTTAAAGGCATTATTACTAAAGGGACTACAGGAACTGTGTCATCCAGGGTTGTCATTCCTTTGTGATATCAATGGATGCAGAAAATCATTTGAGTCTCATTATTTCGTACACATATGATGATTTTACGTAATCACCGAGGTCTGTGTCTTACACCGAAATACATGAGACTCAATAGTGTCCTGGGTCCACTCGAGCATAGGTTACTTCAATTAGGAGAGTGAAAGGAAAATTTGATTTACTGTTGATCCTATACTATGGAGAACATTTCAGCGACTAATATAAAGCTTCTAAGAGTTCTAATAATCAGTCGCTAAGAATGTAACCGCAATTTATGCATACATTGAAAAATTTTTTTCTTCTTTTTTAAATTTTTATAATTTTTTGGAAAGTGCTCAAAAACAAAACCTTATAATAAATTTTTTGTTTTTGGTTTTTTTTTTTTTTTTTTGTTGTGCAATTTAAATGCATCTCTAATGTACAAATGTTCATTAAGTTGGTCCGTATATATCTATTTTAGATTAAATTACTCCGAAAAAAGTTGCTGTTGAGCTTCTGTTTGACTTAGTAAATATGTTCGGAACATTAGCATATACTCTTAATTTCCATTAATTATTAAAACAATTCAGAATATTTTTAATCAAACAATTGAAGAACTATAGTTTTTCGCAGAGTAGTTCAATCAATTTGTATTAATCTTGCCCAAGATTTCAATGACACATTTTGCACTACAAATTTTTTGTTGTGGGTATAATAGTATCCGAACAAATAAATATTAATAACATTATATATGAGCTAATAAAATATTTACCTTGCAATGATTGTGCTAGGTATTGGTACTTGTAGTACAGTATCAATATGTTACAATATTAATATTATTAGGACATTTTAAATAGTGACAGTAAGAAGCCACATGGGCTTATGGAGACTGACTGTCCCAGTCAAGCTAATAAAACCAAACATGCTCATGCAAATCCACAAAGTACCCTAAGGCTTGTTAATAACTTACATAGTATGCACAAAGTCTACAACTAAGAGAAAAAACTATAGCTAAAGTATATGCTAACCACACTATAAGCTTTAATAATTTGTTACGAATCTTGCCAGCTCATCGAAATTGTGTTCTTATTAGTTTCACAAAACAAATAATTTTTGTAGGCTTTACTTGTGTACCTACAAGAGAAGAGACATTAAAATATTGTTATTGAAATATTAAAATTAGGAAAATAAAAGAGGACTATGTGTTGGAAAAATAAATTTAGTGATGCTACTTAACTTGACTATAAAATAAATATTCTTGCAAATTTAACCCATATTAATTCGATTACTTCACTCTATAGATGAGAGATAATATCCATAGTTCTTCAAAAGTTTATCATGTGTTACACAGAAAATAACTTGTTAATTAATACTAAATAATTCACACAACGGTTTATCCCTTTCGACGCGACTTTTGCAGATTAGTTTAGAAACTTGAACAAATGGTTTCCTGCATCTTTTGATGAATACATAAACATATGTTTTCCCAAAATTTCCGTGTATTTTTAAAATTTCCATATAAAATTTTTTGATGGGTCATAGTGTGTCCGCACTAGCCACTATAATATGACTAAAGTGTCCCACTCAGCACTATTAAGTCGGGACTAAGGGTCCCTAAATTAGTGGCTATTTACTTCCATACAAATACTTATATGAATGAACATTGCAAGTCTTCGGTATACTTACTTCTCATTAGACGTTCTAAAAACAAGTGCGCCTCAAAATATATATTTCAAATAAAAAAAATTAATCCTCACAAAAAAAAAATCTATTTAATTTACTGAGTATTATAGTTAATGAACAATACTAAAATAACAAAATAAACCTAAAAACTTATACTAGGGACATTTGAAGATAATCCTATAACTTTATCTTAAATATATTGTGACTATGATATAGAATAAAGACTCTTTTCCATAAAGCCAACCTCCCGCGCATCACAGTAAAATTAGTCATTTGTGCTTATTTTTTCTATATTTTCTTTGCCGTCACATCTAAGCACATCTCATCTCGTTCCTCCTTCTATTGGGAAATTGCTTCCAACATGCTTCATAAACTTACATTTTTTGAGGGTCGCCCAAAGCTTCTCTTTCTACTAATGTGTTCCTGCCTCAAACTTTCCATTTCTCCAATAAGCCCTCTTCTCCTTAAATCAAATTAGTTATGTTCGAATTAATGGAGTTTTATTAATTTAATAGTCAATATTGATAAATTACCCATGCATGCTTTTTGAGCAGCAGTGAAATTCTAACTTTGAACAAGAAGCAATCTTGCTATAATCCATTGACATTGCATTTGGATCAAGCAATCATTACCTACTCATTTGCTCAGAGACCACGTTATCGATATTCCATTTTATGGCAATCTGAACATAAACCCTTATAATTGAGAACCTATCAAAATAATCATATTTCTTCCGAACGCTCTAGTATGAGATAACTGGAAGCTTTCTTCCCGCATATAATTTCAACACTCATTTGTACACTGAAAAGAAAATTAACAAACTTCTACGGGAAGAATCAAAGATAATATCCAAAGCACTGAGACCCTATTGATATCGAGTAAGTACAAACGCCATTTATTTGAGTTAGGAAATTGTAAATTTTGGACAAGTTTGCAACAAAAGATGAATAAACCATCAGGACCACTCTGCTCATTTTCCAATACTGCAGAGTGCATGCAGATGCTTCATCTTCAATATCACTGATATTTAACTGTGCTTGTGAGCCTCGATCATTTTCAGATTCCTTGATAATATAGTATGTCTGATGAAAACTTACTGCAGATTCTTGCCTAATAGTGATGAATTTTGCCTTTATCTTGCTGCGTCTGATTTCTATTATTAATTATGGCCGGCACTGAATATAATTATATATAAATGGAAAAAACCTAATATATAACCGTATATATATAGATATATATATACAGTATATTATATATATATATATAATATATTAGTGTAATAATTATATATATACATATAGTATATGTGTGTGGGTGTGAATGTGTTGCTATTTTTACATGCCGAATTTCCAAAAAAAAAAAAAAAATTATTGCAATGTTAATTTTGATTACTGACGACAGGGACAATAATATCCAGGAATAAAACGCGAAAAGGACAATATCAAGGGTACCGTCCCGAAGTATTTTTTTGCTTAATGTAAAACGTGAACGACGATAAATATCGATTATATTAGCTTACAAAACATTAAACACGTGTTACCCATAAAGAATTTAGTATATTCATGAAAAAACAACTAACAGAAAAGGGTCGCAGCACGTAGAGATATCTTCGCGCTTTCCCGAGCGAACCCCGTTGGCGCTGTTAGCTCGTAGCGTGGCATCATTTATAAACTTACTTCAAGCATTACATTTGTTGACTCTTGCAGAAACAAGTATGTTTCTACCTGTACACATACCGCGATAATTTTTTTTTCAAATATCACTCAAAGCGTACGTCTGCACGAACAGCCCAACTCAAAATTTTCCGGTAAGCCTTCATAATACTTTGTTTTGGGTAATATTGGTCCCAAAAATGATATTTTAATTTTATCTTTGGGGACATATATGTCCCGACGAGCGTCGAAAGGGTCTTATAATATGGTTCTGCTATACAGAATAAAAAAAATTAATTATATTAAAAAAAAATAAAATTTCAAGTAATTATCTTTAATTCTCTAAAATTTTACGATGATCATTGTCTCGCTTGCTTTCCAATGTTAGAAAATGGTTTTCTGTAAAGCCCAATGATTTTTGGAAATATCATTATACCATAAATGATGAATGCCGGGGTTAAGGAGGAAGAAAATTACGTGCTTTACTTTGACCAGCAAAAGGGCTACTATTAGATTTATTATTATTTACTTTGGAGCAAAATTGAATAATATGATGTAATTTTGCTTAAAAGATTAATTTAATGTTAATTATTATATCATATTTAAGTATTCCGAGTATTCTTATTGATTATTTATTCAAGAAGTTGAAGTTGGTTATTCGAATTTAATCTTAATTCTGACAACCATAGTAAAAACACAAACAAACATTAAAATCTAGATTTTTTTTCTTCATTAAATATCAACCATTTTATATTTTCATAGTTATATGGAATTTCAATGTATTTATTTTGTTTATTTCCAACTCATTGTTTTCAATTATTTATTATCATATATTATTTATTAACTTTTAAAAACAGCAGAGAGAGGGAATAAAAGAGAAAATCAATAGATGAGTAATATCAAAACAAAAATATTTGAATAGAACTAGTTCATAAAGTTCTGGAGGGATGTACAGCCGCATGAGCTTAGAACCAGATTATTATCAAGTGCAGCTACCAATAATTAATCACAAAGCTACATATAAATGGGAAATGTCACTATGAATCCATGGAAATTTGAAAGTCAAAATCATAATATAATAAAACCCGTTAACTCTTTAAACGCACACCACTCAAGAACACGCAACAGAAAATTTGTAATAAAAACCCGAACTGTCGGCTGCTGGTTATTTAATCTTAATGACATATATAATATTTGATATCTGAAATAATATATAGGTAAGGAGAGTCAAAATTAATCCCCATCAGCCGTCTTTTCAAAAAGAATAAAAAACCCAGAAATTAATGACAATTAAAAAAAGAGCGTATAACAAATGATTATTAAAAGTTGTTCAGGGTTTTCGACGCAGTGCCCGTCACCATAAGATTTCTTCGTATGCTTCTTGAGCAGGAACCGCCTCCTGTCCTTGAATACTATTCCCATTGAACTTATCTTATCAGTGTACAAACTGACCATGCGAGACACTTAGATGCTAATATTAATAATTAATAATAGTAATAATAATAATAATAATAATAATAATCAATAATAATAATAATAATAATAATAATTAATAATAATAATAATAATACATAATAAAATAATAATAAAAACCACTACTATAATTAATAATAGATAAAAATAATAAATAATAATTAATTATTATTACTTATTTAAATTTTAAATTAAAATACATCATACATAATCCAATGATCAAATATATTTATTTTTTGATTATAAGCAAGCGAAAGATGCCTGTTTCCAAAGCGAAAAGTTGAGCAGTTGTGCTCTCATTTTTATGAGGAATATTTTTGTATTAAAAAGAACTTCTGAATGAAGAACGAATAAAAAACTTTTTTATTACTTTTCAGTCAAGCGAAAATAATAAGGTATCTTTTGGTGAACCAAAAAATAAAGCAAGAAAAAAGCAGGGAAGAAGGAAAGATTTTTTCATCAGAAAACATCAGACTTTAAGGGAATACTTCATAACTTAACCCCCTACTTTTTGAAAGCAAAAATCAAAATTTTCACATTTTTTTGATTATTATTTAAATTCAGTAGTAAAATATCCTCCTGAACATCATGGTGTATTTAATTATTTTCTTGAAAAATTCTGAAAAATAGTTTTTAGGATACAGAAATTTATTTTTAGAGAGCTGTCGAACTAAAAAATTTTCAATTCCAGTCAAAAATTGCAATTCGCAGGTTTAGTTGCATCAAAAAGATTGTCTTTATTTATAATTATAGAAAATTTAGTTTTTTTTCATATTCTCAA
>JABUQX010091674.1:22500-52959 GCA_015478945.1 Trachelipus rathkii | reverse complement strand
ATATCAAATTTTTATAGTTTAGTCCATCATAATTCAGTTTCTACGAAAATAAATTTTTATGAGCATGGTACTAAACAATAAAATTTTTGTTTAAAAAATCGCACGACGCCCATTTCCCCTATGAAAAAATATATATATTGATATGTGAATACTGATAATCAATTCTTTATATAAAATAACGACGTAAAGAAATCTTAAAGGTCTCCACTTACGCTTCGATCGGGGCACATAATAACGTAACCGTAGCTTTTTACTTCTTGGGAGATGTTTGCATAGAAATCAAAGATTTTTCTTCCTTAAGCTGAGTCTTATAATACAGATTAAAAAGCCACGTTACTACTATATATTATTACTTTTTTTTTATATTTTAGTCTCCCTTTTAATTTCAGTTTTCTACGAAAAAATTAAATTTTTTAGAGGTGGTACAATACAATAATTTAAAAAACAATCCTCACATCGCTCTTGCAGTTCAAGAATTTGATTTGGAGTTTTTCTATAGATGATTGATAGATATAATTAGGAGCTTTTAAGAAACATTAAGAACTGAAGAAAAACAAATTATTTGCATTCGCGAATAACTGATTATTAACAATTCTTTACAGACTTAGATTCCGAATTTTTTTTGGTTTCTCTCGGGGAAGAAACTCGCTTAGGAAACAAAAAATTTATTTTTTGCTCCCATCTCCCGAGAAGTAGAGAGTAACGTTATTTCGTGCAACGAGCGAATCGAAGGAGGGTATCCTTAAGTTGAGATTTTTTCACGTTAATTTTAATTGCTATTTATTTATTCAATTAATTATTTTCATAGTTTAGTCTCCGTTAATTCCATTTTCTACGATAATAATTTTTAGAGGTAATAAATTAAAAAAAAAATTGCAGCTAGGCCCATTTACCGCGGAAACGTCCGTCCATATAGTGACGTTCGAAAAGCTCAGAATGAACATGATACGCTTTAGTAGAATCATTTTTTACCTCAGAACATCGTTAAAGTCGTAATAATAATAGTTTCCTGTGACGTTTCATCGGAAGCCGTTATAATCGAAAGGGGTCTAATCAAAAGTCGCTCTCCAAAAAGTCAACCTCGGGAAAAGTTTAGATTTTTTTAAATTTTGAACTTAGACCTTCGACTTATAAAACCAGTACAGAATAAACGTTCACTCTAACTAAAATGTCATTTCAAAATTACATAAATCAGTTTTCTACAAAATAATAGAAGTACTACACAAAAAATAATAAAAAAAACGCACGACGCCCATTTTCTATAGGTTTTAAGCGATTTTTGATGACTTGATGAGTAATTAATTTAAAACTTTTAAGACAAAATATTTTTTTTAAACAAATAAAATATCCAATATGTGAATAACAGATTTTTACCCATTTCTTTACAGACTTAGATTTCGTTAATTTTTTGGGGGTTTCTCTCGGAATAACACGCTTAGAAAAAAACAATTATATTTATATGTGAATACAGTGATATACCACATTTTATAATAAATATCGACGTAAAGAATCTTAAAGGTCCTCATTACGCTTCCGAATTACGAAGCGAAAGCGCAAAAAAATAAAGTTAGTTTTTACTTCTCGGGAGATATTGCAAAATAAATTTCGTTCCTTAAGCGATTTTCTTGAGGAAGGGTACTTTATATATTTTATTTATTTTTTATATAGTCTACTTTAATGTTAAGGTACTGAATTTTTTAATAACAAACAAAAAAATAGTTAAAAAAAACGGCATTACATTTAAAGAAAAGCAGGTACTGAACAATGATTAGTTGTGAGGAATATAAACGAAGGAACAAGAAAAAAAACAATAAAATATTGTAATAACTAATTATTATCCAATCGCTACCAACCAAGATTCGTAATTTTTTTTTTGGTTTCTCGGGTAAATATCTCCCGAAAGTAAAGAGTAACGTTATTTCGTGCCCCGAGCGAAACGTAGGAGGGTACCCTCAAGATTTTTTTACGTTAAATTTTATTCTGCATTATTTATTTAAAAATAATATTTTTTTAGTTTAGTCTCCCTTAAATTCCAGTTTCTACGATAAATAAATTCTTAGAGGTAATAAAATAAATACCCAATGTAAATATTCCACGAAGGCACTTGCAAAAATCAATTTTTTGTTCTCGGTAAGCGAGATTTTTTATCCGATCAATAATTTTTTCTTTTCTTCTAGGTTCTTGATTGGATTCCAAATTACACGTTCGTTATTTCATTGACGATCTCGATGGGGGTAAAATCGAGGCCGGGTTTCCTTCTACGGCGTCTTATATAAATGACGTTTCTCTATTATCTATAAAAACGACCTCAAAACGAATCTAAGGCATATTCAGGAGAACTATCGTAAGCGTATTAATTATTTATTGTATGACGTTATTCTGGAGCGTGGTGTGGGTTAAGTCTTTGAAGTTAAGTCAAAATTTGAAAAAAAATTGGAGACTAAACTATAAAAAAATTAATAAATATATAGTACATATAAATATTGACGTTCAGAAATCTTAATTAATTTTCATTCAACGTGATCGATCGGGGCACGAACAAACGGTTACTTTTACTTCGGAGATGATGCAAAATAATTTTAGTCGTTCCTTAACGACTTTTTTTCTGAGGACTCAACCAAAAAAGTATCTTCGGAAATCTTGAAAGTCTATAAATAGAAAATGATATTTCAGTATTTACACAATTGGAAAATGGGCGTATGTACGTTGTTTCATTTGTTAAATTCTTTTGTTTAGTTCACGCTCTAAAGTTTATATTGAAAAACATGTTTTAATCTAGACATTATCACAAAAATTAATTAATGTTTTTTTGTATAATTTGACTTATAATAAAAAAATAATATTTAATTATTTAGAACTAATTTCATCTTGATTGATTATTTGATTAGTAAATTGAAATATTGGTTACATAAATACTTTTGCTTGAAAACAAAAAAAATAATATTATATTTCACAATTTGTATTTATCGCTAGCGAAATATTTATAAAAAATTATTGTTTTTAAAATATCATTTTGCTTATATAAAAAAAATATATTTAATATATTTTAGAATTTATTTATTTAAGATATTGACTAAATAAATTATTATTGTTTTTGTATAAATACTTTTTGCTCGCTAATCAAAAAAAAATAATTTTAATATTTCGAATTTAATTTGTCGCGTAAGCGATTTTTGATTAAATAAACTTATTTTCGCTTTTGTTAAATACTTTTTGCTTAGTAATAGTATAAAAAATATTTATTAATTTGTCAACTAATCAAATTATATAATAATATATATATAATTTGTTATTTTCAAATTGTTTTGTTAAATGAATAAAAAATTCAGCTTTTAAATTATTTTAGAATATACTGCAAATGCATTAAGTGAATTTGCTTATTGAAACAATGGATATTTAAATAATTAAATTGTATTTGTTTTGAATAGCTTTTTGCTTAATTAATCATAACATACATCAAGCTTGAGCGTGACACTTTCCGCTATAATAGAGAGAGTTTCCTGTACGGGTGTATAAATTTAAACGTGCACAACGAGTGTTCTTAGCGACAGAACACATTCAGAAACATTCAAACGAATCATCTCGGCACGCTCGCCGAATTGAATATCCCAACCAATTTAACAGTAAGGGTGTTCAGCGTTTTCGAGAAAAAACTGCAAAAATATGAAAAAAATAGGCATATTATTTTAAAAACTCCTCGTGTATATAGCCTTAGAAATTCAAAAACCTTTGCCAAAATCCTATTTTTTTAAATAATGTTATACACTGTTATTTTTCCGTACTCAAAAAAGTTTAAAATTTTTTTTATTTTCAATTCTTCTTTTATAAAAAAAGTGAAGCTACAGATTTTGTGTCTAAATCGTTTGATATAAAGGTTAATCTATATTTGAGTTATAATCAAAACGAACGTGTTTGGAATATAATTTGTGAAAAAAAAATATTAAATAGTAAACATTAAAACACTTTTTGAAGAATTAACGTGAAAAAATTCAGTAGGTCCTCCCGTATCGGGCACAAGAACGTTTACTACCTTCCGGAAATTCGGGTACAAACTTAATTTGTCGTTCCTAGCGAGTCTGACGGTAAACCAAAAAAAAGGACGGAATCTTCAGGTCTTTTAGTAGCCGGTTAAGTGTTGAGCGTGTTTTAACGAAGTGATAGATCGAAACTGCGGTCGCTTTCACGATCCGTCATTCAATTTTTTCGAAGTGGTCTTCGGATATCGTATAAACTAAAAGTATCGTGGGAAAATGTGCTTTTACACCCCTCATGACTTACCGTGGGGTGTCGGGCGCTTCTACGAAGAACACTTTGAAAATTAACGTAAAATCTCAAGTGGTTCCTTCCCCCGTCGATATCCGATCTTTATCGTATCTCGAGTTGGGGCAAAAAAACATGTTTTTTCCCTAAGCGAGTTTTTTCGAGGAAGCCAAAAAAAAATTACAAAATCTTGGACTTTGCCTTGCCCTGTAAGGTTAAGCGTGTGGTAAAGAAGTAATAGATCAAAACTGCGGTCGCCTATCGCGACCTCGAAGCATTTTTTGCGAAGCGGTTTCAAATATCAAGAAACTAAAAGCAGCTGTATGGTGCTTAGACCCCCTTCGTTACTTTCCAAGAGTGTCGGGTCTTCTAAAGAACACTTTAAAAATTAACGTGAAAAAATCTCAAGAGTTTTCCCCTTAAGCTCCGACGGGGCACTAATGACGTTATTTTCGACTGTCGGGAGTTGGCGTGCAACACATAATTTTTTCGTTCCCTAAGCGAGTTTTGTCGAAGAAAAGCCAATAATTACTAAAGATCTGTGGATTCGCGTTGGCGAGGTTAAGCTATGGTATTAGTATATTCAAGCTGTAACGAAGCGTAAAAGAATGACCAAATTGACGTCGCTGAATGCCCGTGATTCGTCAGAGTCAGTTTTTCGAAAGTATTAGCAAGCATTCGGATATTTTCCGAGAATGGATAAGCTGGTGTGAATTGTATTTTCTCCAAAAATTATCGGATAGGCACATTCACTGAGATATATCATCGGCTCGAGAGATAGTGTAAGTCAAGGAACAAAGACGAAAAAGAAGAGAGGAGAATCAAGAGCCGGAAATATTTGATGTAGTGATTATATAGATATATAAAAACATGTGGAGACTGATACAGAAAGCAAAGTATAAAATGCTAATGTTGTACGGTGATTCAATCAAGAAAATGTCTCGGGTGAATAAAAGCAAATAGATAAAAACACGTGAACAGTAGTAAACCTCTAAAGATTTGGCCTCTAAGACAGTTTCATTACTTCCTTCATACGATGAGAATGTTGTTCATTTTTCTTCCAAGTGCGAGATATACGATAATATTGTTAATAATATAATCTTATTTTTTTTAACATATACTACGATTAAAAGTATATTCTCGATTTCGCTAATTATTGCTTTCTGTTCAGAAAATAGTTTTTTTTAGTCGTGAGACCGCTAGAGTGTCCTAACATAATAAAATTGTAAAGTCGTGCACACCCCATTTAAATATATAAAAAAAAATATCAAACAAATATATATGAGCATAAAAAATTGTAAATAATAAAACAACTATTTAGGATGCAAAAACAAATTCCATAAAATTACTATCATGAAACTCCGAATAACTCATGAAGAGGATGGAAAGTAGCACAACAGTGATTGATAAGACAACCACTAGTAAAATTTATAATATTTCAAACGTGCTAGTCGCTACAGTTTTAAATATAGTAAAACATGGCGGCCAAACACGTGGGCAATAGACACAGTGAAATAATTTGAGATAATCTGTATAAAACTAAAATCAGTCGTAGTAGGTTCCGTAGGGGTACTCCTTATGTTAGTCTTCTAACGGAGGGATATACAGAGGTTCCTGAACTGAGAAGGACAAGCTTTCAAATGATTTTCACTGGAAATCAAATACAAAAAAAAATACCTAATGTATGTTCCCGTCCCTCTTGACAGTATAAGGTGATCGTAACAAAAACCGTTCCCTTTTATTATGCCGCTCTTTTGCAAAGACACTTAACTTATTTGTTCCCTTTAAAAAAACATTTCCACCAGAAATAAATAAAAATACGGAACCTTCAAGCGACGATAAATCCCAGCAATGCCCTCCTTGCGGGAGACAGTAGCTCATAAACTAATGAAGATGAAATTGCATTTACGTATGACCATTATTTTTTTCTACGAATTTTTAAAATTCACAAGTAACTTCCCGTTAGCTGCGATAGCACTCCGATAAATAAATTTGAGATATCGATAAAACTAAAATTCTAAGTCGATAGTGGACCTTAGGTACATCTCATTAGTTTAAGGGGTTACGGAGGGTTCCTGGGACAATGATTTTCAAACTCTCTCCTCCGGTGAAAAACCCGATGTTCTCCCCCTTTGGACTCGGTCAACGGGTGAGCGATACCAATAAAACAACCGATTCTGTTTAATCGTTATGGCCTTGTTCGGCCAAAAATTTAAATTGGATGGTTTCCTTACACAGAAATTTTTTTCCCAGAATATTAAAAAAAATTAAGTATATTAGGCCGTAACTAGCATGCTCGTACATGGTAGTCATAACTATATTGGATGGATTGAAAATTGCTGTTAGTATGCATTACTTTTTTTCTTACGAAGTTTTAAAATTCACAAGGTAACGCTTTCACGAGGTAACGTTTCCTTTAGTGCGATTTTTTATGCAGTTTGCAATAATTTGATTCTTCTTGCATGTTCCTTTTACTTACAAGAATTAGTAATCGGAAAACACTAGACCCCACCTTATAAGTTGATTGGGTGAAGGCGTGACATTTTAATGTAGTTTTCAATGGAGCTTGTATTGAGGCCTGAAGACAGCGGTGTGAATGTAGGTGGAGAGTATGGTTGTGTTGAGATCGTGTAACGGGATGGCTGTTGGTGCTATTATCCATCTCGTTTGGTTTATTCCGAGTGATGATCAGATTTTGTGAATTTCTTTATACAAAAGGAATAGAATATTAGAAATATGACGTAGAAGCTGTGGGTGGAGTACGTATATTATGGTTTTTATTTATAAATAGGGCAAGTTTTTACAGGCGCATTGATTTAAAATGATATCTAGTCTTCCTTAACTTGTCCATTTGTAAGAATTATTAGGATATTCATAATATTGTAGACTTATTCCAATAGTCCTATCAGATTTATTAATATATTATTGAAGGGGAATAAGTTAATATGTTGAGAAGTAATATGCTTATTGTTTCTAAAGATGGTCGAGCTAACGAAGTACTTATTCTGTGAAGAACAAGTCGGTTAGAGTAGAGAGTGTGATCAAATCTTTACATTAAACAAATGATGAAAAAATGAGGAGAAAGAATAAATTGATTATTAAGGGAGATTGCAACACGTATGATAATAATAGAAGCTTATCGCATGTATGATAATATTTGTGTGGTAGCTCTGAATGGAACTCAAAAGTATGTATACATATAAGCGTGTAGAATAAATGGTTCAATGTATGTGAGGATTAATAGTGAGTGAACAGGTTTGTCTATGTCCCTTGGTTATTCAATTATATGATGTTATAAAGCACACAGAAAATCTCGCCTCATAAAGTCATGTGTAATGCTCTCATTAAACTCAATTTACAGTTTTTTAATTCGAATTCAATGAATTACATTCTAGTTGTATTAACATAAATAAATTCGAGGATCAAATTATATATCTGCTAAAATTATGTTTAAAAGAACGTATAGCAGAAATAAATGTACAATAAGAACACGGCGAAAAGTATAAAATCACACTATAATATTGATTAAGTCCATATATAAAGAGGTAATCAACGATGTCTTGAGAATGCAGGCATATATCCTATTTTAGATATCACTGGAATATTCCTACTGCTGGAATCTAATACGATTTTAAAGAATATATAAAGATATCAAATTGCAAATAGTATAAAGAAGAAAATATAAAAAAGAAAATGTACATTGACTCATGACAGTCTCTTCTAATAATTTAAGATATTTAACATCTAACAATGCATCTATTATATAGAAAAAATATAAAAAATTATAAACTAAATCACTCATGCAACGGTATTAGTATTTGAAATATAACAATAAATTTCTTATTACCACCAATTCCTAAGAATCCATGTAATTAAAGACAATTCTATGCAGCGATCGTATCATGACGTATTTTGAACTAATATTTATTATAGTGTTAGATCTCATTCTGTAATTCACAATGAAATAAATACTAATAATCTAAACTCAATTGGTCTCCACAATGTACACTTCTTAGTTCACTATATTATAATAATGCATTAAAACCAAATAACTATACAGCTAATATTTTTGACTAGATAAAGTTAAATAAGTATTAAACTTACATACTATAAAATCCTTTGTCAAATAGAATGCTAAAGATGTTATGATTTACTTCTTTGTTAATAATCTAATTTTCATAAACAATTCACTAATATATATATTTAAGTTTATATCATTTAATAAAATAAATCCTACAAAGTACTAATAGAACATAAATTTATACATAGCGATTAATAAAACCATAATAATGAGTAATTCTAGTTTGTATTTTGTTCATAGTGTTCCATCGTGCCAATGGATTAACCCGTACATTGTACGAAATTACCATAATCAATTTTTCGTTACACAGTGCCATTCTAATAAATTACACGTCTGAAACAAGATGTTCCAAACTAAATAATAGCGTTACAGATATCTATACTAACTGCTTTCCTTTAACAAAACTTTCAATATCCTTAATTACGACACTAATTTTTTACTGATTGCATGACCCACCTACCCCCCATCTGTCAAAGGATCGTAGATCCAATAAATGAAAGAATAAAATAAAAGGAAATAGGAAATACACTGAATAAAAAAATTTAATTATTATCAAATAATAACGTGACTATAATAAATATTTATATGACCAAAACTATATATAATATACAAAATATATTTTTAATAAATCAAATTTATATTATATATTCATATTACAATATTAACTAAAATTATTTATTAGATAACTAATATATTTATTAATATATAAATTTTACACTACGAATATATTATGAATTTATAAAAGCTGATGAAATTTTAGAAATTAACAAATTTTTGGCCTATAAAATATCTATATTAAAAAAAAAATACTTCCATAAAATAAAACAATCACAATTTTATACCCAAAGATATATTTTTGGCAGTAAAATAAACATAAAATTATTAAAATGCTATATAAAAAAAAAAACAAAATTAAAAATCACTAATTAATACATTATCAAAAATAATATAATTAAAAAAAAAGAGTACAAAAATAATAGCAAATAATGAGAAAAAAAATTCATAATAAATAAAAAAATCCACAATAATAAGAAGAGAAACATAGAATATAAATATAAAATAATAAAAATAAAGAAAAATAAATGATAAAATATAAATAACAAAAATCAGAAATTAAAAAAGTTAAAAAAAAAAAATATAGAAAATAACAAAGACGAAAAATCACAAACAAATAAAAAAATAAATAAGCCACGCCACCCAAGAAAGAAAGACAGTACCAATACACTGACGCCCGCACAAAAAAAAGCCCAACACCCACACGCCCAACCACACCCTCGGGCAAAAAAAATATAATCCGAACACAAAAACAACATAAAAGCAGACACAGCTCGACGATACAAACTCAACAAACACTAACTCCCAAACCCCCACAAAGTACAAACAGACATCCCACACAGCAACACAGGCAGCCAAGCCATCAACAACACCCCCAAACCCTAAAAACCAGCCCGACACAAAACGACCCCGTACCCCCAACAAATAATTCACACAACGAAGCACGAAGAAGACAAAGAAACAAAGTTGATATTAAAAAAGTAACTTTGTTACATAAGCAAAAAACAAACGACACAGACAAGCAAAAACAAAGAAAAAAAAAGGGACAGAAAAAAGTAAACAAGAGTCAAAGGCCCCCCCCGTCAGAAAGATCGAAACGAAAAAGCAAAAACGAAACAAGTTACCTTGGCAGGATCAAGTTCGGAAAAACAAGAACAAGCCGTAGGAAAAAAATAGGCACGAACCCTACAAACAAAAACCAGAAAACAAAACAAACAAAACTACAGTGAAACCCACACGAGAGATTGAGAAACTCTCCGGGTCTGGACATAATCACACGACTCATTAAAACTAATTGCATTAAACAATATCCAAACGACAAAAAAAAAATACATTTAGCCCGCAGCAAAATAGTATAGAACACCCCCCACGAACCCAATGGATCAAGTTGTTTTCAATTTTCGCACCAATCACAGCTATGACGAATATTTCTCCTTTATATTCGCGAATACATACGAATACCGATTTATTAAAATCGCATTACTTTCATAAATATTCTATATTCAATATAATATATAATGAACATAATAGAAATAATATATAATTATAGACTAGATATAAAATATATATAATGATATAAGAGTAATATATAAGAAAAATAATAATATATAATATATATAAAATGATAAATATGAAAATATAAAATAAATAAACTAATAATAAATATATATATAGTAGGTATATATATGTAATAGTATGTGTGTGGTGTGTGTGTGTGTTGTATGTGTGATGTGGTGTGTGAAAATAAGTCATAGTCCTAAATGCAAATCCATCTCGGCGATAATTTTGGTAATCTACATATTATAATGTTTTAATACGATCTGTTAGCATTTCCATTATTTTGTTTTTCTCGAAGCCATTATATACGAGAGCTGCTGCATTTGCGTTTTAACAAGAGGCCGTTGGTGATGCCATTCCGCTTATCGATATTCTTTATTTAAATACCTTCTTTTCAAACAATCGTTTGAACTTCTAATAATGATTTTAATTATTAAGATTAGGTTCCTAACTTTGATGTAACTCCACCTTTTCGAGAATAATTCATGCTACAATGTAAGTTTGCACTTAGCCCAATCATCGGATATGACATCACCGAAAAGAATCCCAGGACCAAACGTAGATATATCTTGCACATGTGATAATAATAATATATTCTAGTTCTATATTTATATCATAGATAAAAAATAGAAAATAAACCTTCGCACACCAGCTACAACCAAAGCTAATAAAACACAAAAGACATGAATCAAATAGAGAAAATGTTAAACTGGACAATAAATAGACACCATTATCCTAAATAAGACACAATATCTAATCCAAAATAATTAAAACGTTGTGGTCAAAATGAAATTTGACGATAAAAACATAAAACACTCTCCTCTTATAGTATATCAGCGACTCACTCTGAGCACAATAAACAGAGAATACGAAAAAAATACTAAACGACGTGAGATAGCAAACTTAATCTCATGGAATAACAACTGAGGAAACGAATAATAGAAAATGAGCGGGTTAGTTTCTAAAGACTTTCTAATCTTAGAAAAATGAGTAGAAAATTTGATTAATAGACGCACATTATAAAGTTCACCTATAATTCAATATTACAATTAAGATATACTGGAAGCGTCCCAAGTTTGGAATCAAAGCAAATAGATAGTTATTCATTAAGACTATTGTTATCCTTGGAGATTAATAGGAGCTATCTAATACCAATAAGAACGGCAAATACAAATGATCAAAAACACTATAATAAAATGTATCAAGATTCCAAAGAATAACAATAACAAGCCAAGAAAAACGAGAGCAAGCTTTAACAAGTGGGGCGGGAATAGGAGTTCTCCTGCATGGCAGCAAGAGTAAAAAACCCGCCCAAGAAACGTTAAAACGGCAATTGGAAACCACGACGAAAGAAAGGTAAACCTAAAGTCTTCCATATACTATCCATGACCTCGAGTATAATTAAATGTCACCGAACAGGCGATACTTACAGACCCCAACACTCCAAGGACGAAGCCTAAAAACAGAAAAGACAAAAACGAAAAAGAGACGACAAGACAGATATTTCACCAACCATTTTAAAACAATGGTAAGCGAAGGGTGAACCCATCGATAGGAATTGTATTATCGCCTTACCATACGAATATTCAATGAGACTTGCGACTTAATGCTTAATGAATCAATAGGAAAACAAAAAGAAGAAAAGATCTTTTGAACAAAAATTTTAAGTCAGTCTTTCCGTCTCTACATCTCTATTTTTCTCTTTGTTATACTCGTATCCTGCTTATTAGCAAGTAATTCCTCACTTTGCACAACAATAAGAGTCTACCATATCGCCAAAAAAATATCAATTTCTCCTCCACTATTAGATGCTTACACAATGAACAACGACAATGATTATGAGGAGTATTGTATCGTAAATATGGCTGAAAAGTATACGTCTCATACAATATCGAGGTCTACATCCCACACACGCGCTATAATACAAAACACTCAGAATGACATCACAAAATAATTATAACAATATATTATATAATATAAGTAGAAATAATTCATTAACCAAAAATACCAAAAATAGATAATAATATAATAACAATAATAATATAAACAAAAAAACTACATATAAAATAGTAGAAATGAATCCCATTCATATCCAATATTTTCAGAATACTATACCACTAAACCTATACTAGATATAAAAATAAAATATATATATATATAATAATAATCATAATATAACTATATTAAAAATAGTATAGTAATAATAAATAGAAAATATAATATATAAATAAAATCTAATAGGTAAGGTATATATTATACGAAGAAAACAATTGAAAGAACTGAAAGACATTAAGCCCTATATATATATGAAAACCAAAAGAATAAAAATAAAGAAACAGAAAAATAAGAAAACAATATTACTAAAATGTTAGTAAATGATCATAAAAAGGACTATATATATATAGTACTAGTATAAGTGGTAATATCTGACTACATTGACTAAGTATACCTCGCCAAGAGTGCTCTCACTATAAATAAGGCATTTATATATCACCTAAAAGATATGCGAAGCAACAATTACTTACGATCCACATACTTTCCAGAAACTCTCGAACGAAGGAGTATTTTAGCTTTTTTTTAAGCTCCTTCTCGTTTGTTTTTTTCTATATACTACTGGTATCCAATTAATTTTTTGCTGTAACCGTATGAGACTTACAGAACGTAATATATATTTTACAATTTTTCCTACAATTTATAACTAGAGTTGAAGGGAATAAAAAAGCTACAAAAGTGGTGTCTATACCAACAACAAGTGATATAAAACACAGCACTATAACAAAACCCTCCAAAGCAACAAAATAAATAAAATAATAATATTAACCACTAACAAAAATAATATCATAGATCACTAAATTAAAAAGTAACACATAAAATAGATAAACTACTATAAACAAACATAGGAAATAAAAGATAACAATAATATATATATAATATATATATATAAATATCAAGCAGACGTATGTACAAAGCAATGATAATACCGTATATATATAAATAATACATAGAGTATATGTAAGAATAAACATACAAAATATATAATAACGCATAATAACCAAAAGTAACTAAATATATATTCAACC
The DNA here is from genome assembly GCA_015478945.1 of Trachelipus rathkii. NCBI lineage: Eukaryota > Metazoa > Arthropoda > Malacostraca > Isopoda > Trachelipodidae > Trachelipus > Trachelipus rathkii. The sequence goes on along the minus strand of JABUQX010091674.1, from coordinate 39,426 downwards.
AACACTTCTCTCCCAGACACACGGAACCTGAGGAAGGTGAAGACTGATAAGCGACACCCGACAACTGTCACAAACACAGGAAAAAATGGATACGCAACACATAAATATGATCGAAGTACCGAGTAAGAAGAGATCAGCCATAATACGCCCACTCTTTCATACACTTTTACGCATTGACCGAACTCGTACGCACAAGATCAAGCACACCTAAAACCACAAATAGAGCATTCACGTATAGATTGACGACGGTACGCCTCCATAAAGTACTGGACGATCTGATTACACAAAAAACTGATTCACGGGTATAACTGCTCACAGTGTGACCGACAAAAGTTGAGAGGACACCAAAAACATACAAGACCCATGCACAAAATCCAAGCCATTCACGCACTACTCTTCCTCACGCCTCTTCAAAACAATCAACACCTCCTCAAAATACACATACAAGAGACAATTCCCAAATATACCATGACTCATACCCACCACTATATCTCATTACCAGCCGCCCTCCCAAGCCGGTTATCGAATATTCGTAGATAACACTACAACCAAGACTACTCACTTCCTTCTTATAAATCTTTTCTCTCCATACCAAGTCACAACATTATTAACTTAATGATTTACAATATGAAACATACATTGATGATCCATATAAAATACCTCATTCATAAAACCCCCACACTGATTTATAACATATTAGAACCAACAATATACTTCAAAACAGTATTCTTCACCAACACTAAATCGAATTATAATATACTTTCACTTCAGATAACCATCTCTACACTACACCACTCTAGTAGTAACTATCATTGTGGTTATAAAAAAAGTAAATTAATTACTGATACACACAGATAATCTCTACTCCTCGCCAGAAATCAATCACCTTCACGTACCATTCATCCTAATTTTCTCCCGAACACTACCCAAATCATCACATGTATAATAACAAATCCCTTTTATTGAAACTCCTATCAACCATTTTAGGTCTAATACCCAACAAAAAATCAAATCTGAAAGCTAAATAATGAGCGCCATAACCAAAACAAATCAATTCTGAAGACTATACCCATAAAATATGACACTCTTTTCATAACATTATCCTCAAGAGATAGGAACAATAATGATCTACAACCAAACATTACCGTAGACACTTATTATCAATATTCTAAATTCTAAACCATTAGAATTCTATAAAAGTACATATAGAACATCACAAAATCTAGAGTACACAATCAGCGCTCCGCGTCCCATCACGAACCTGCACCCTCTCTCACCTTCTCATTCCTTTCACACCAGCACATACCACATTTCACACCACACACTCATTTTCAACGTTTCCTCTCATATTTGTTTCAGTCACAAGCACAATTAACACACTCTGCGCACAAAGATTATCAACCCTCATACGTCGCTCATATACTCACAAATCCGTACAAAAGACAATTTAAGCCCTTCTCCTTCATGCCAGCACTCCTCCCTCCCTCTGTACCCATGACGATCACTACCAATTCTATACCGAAATAGAGATACGACACGGAGTCGCTACAAAATCCACACCCTGCATACATCACACAGAAGAATCCTCGCTACGACTCGCATTCACTTCAGCTAATGTACTAGAGCAAAGCACTCTAAATGGTAGCTGAGGCCACCACCCCCCAATCACAAACTCTACACACTCTCACCTCCTCTAGTTTACCATTCTTACACACACAGAACACCGCCAAACACCTAGTTGCATGGGCCCACTTCCTATTCCCTCCCACCCACCACACAGGAGACACATACAGCGAAGATGGAGCGAGCTGCCTCAACACCCCCACCAATGGCCACTCGCTCTGTAAGCCTGTCATGTCTTAGAAGAGGAGTGTGAGACCTCAGTAGGTGCTCGCTGCATATTGGGACGGTGCCCAACACAACCACCGGCATATAAGAGGTGCATGCATGATAAACAGAGTAGATGTCATGCAAGCTAAAGATCTGCGATATCAGAAGCAGCAACAGAAACAAAGCGCAAACAACCAACACTATTGAGCATACTGGAACTGATCATGGGAGACCCTACACACAACTACAGCCAAATGCGAAAGGCTCAAATAGTTCCAACTCGCCCTAAGCGAGTGCACAATCACCACTCATAAACCTCTAACACAACAGCCAACTACATATATATATATAATATGTATATACTAATATATTATAACACTCATATATAAACTAACATAACAGCACCATTATTAGTATGCTACTACACCAAAATAATAAACTAATAAAAAACATTACCCTGTACATAAATACCACTTACATACATAAATCACCACACACACCAATAACATATAAATACATCACAGCTCAACGCCGCTACATGCACAACGTGATTATACCTAACACACGGCTATAGTACATAACCTATACCCGCACCAACATCACAGACCTTAAAAAATAAACTACAACATAACCCCACTACTAAGTCATATATATAAGTATGACGAACTTAACCCATTCAATAAATCAGAGCCCTGTGTCGTCAGACGACCACGGTGACCAGGACCTCACAGCACGCGTTCCCAGCTCAAAAAACACATTGACCCTTTACCAATCCACCACACCGACAAACCCTACTAAACCCAACAGTATACCAAAGCAGGCCTCAATATTATAACTAAAGATATAATGCAACCCCATCCATACTAGCCTAGTCATAATATCTACCATGTCACGAACACCCACCCCACCCCATCCTGCAACTCAGAAACCCCAGCCAAACACAGAAAACAAGAACAATAACACATACCTGATCACTCACGAACCATATAAATACCATAAAACTAACCTATATTAACACCAATACACACCTACGTTTTAATAACATTAATCAAATACCATTATACTCATAGTGCACGCATTCTAACACCAGATATTTTTACATGAGGAATAAGGTCATACTCATGTTAGTTTAGATGTTTGTTTGCGAAACCGCCCATAAGTGAAATAACAACTTCCATCACAAACCTGACTCATTATTCACGTTACTACTACTAAAACTACCATCATAAAAGCCCTACTACTACTTACAATACACTGACTACTAACACTACTAACTCACTACTCCACTACTACTAACTCCAACTACTAAATATACTACCTACTTAACTAACTACATATATAATAATATCAACCATATATAACACATGAACCAGAATCTTCAGGAAAGCACAACACCGCACATAAAGCTAACACATAAAACCACCACAAAACAAAGCATCCGCTCACCACTACTAGACGCACTTCTATTACACACCTAACTCAAAAACCACAATAAATATACTCAAGGTCACTCAATACAAACTAATATACTGCAAATAACTAACCACTACCTCATGAACTAACACATAACTACCTACTTACTATACTCCCACCCGTATATAAACATATATAGACTAAATACTCCCCCCCAATACCTCATATATACTATATAACCCTTACTATATAAAACGCGTAACTCACAATATCTGACCAAATACTCAACAAACATACTACACGCAACAAGCCGCACAACTAAATAACAAATAACATATCTCGTTGTATACAAAATGAGACGTGCAAAACACTATTCAAAATAGTGAGCAAACCTCACACAAATCACACAAAAATACAAGTTATTCAGGACTCTTAAATATACACTACAATATAATCTGGTACAAACTAGTATTAGCATTATATAACCCCACCAAGAAACAGAGCCTCCTTCCCAGTAAAAGGTCCTCAAGGCATTTACCTACTCTACAATACCTACAAAAATAATCACAACTATCACATTACTCATAAACATCCGCAATACTAATGTATATAAATATATTAATACTAGTACGCCACACCCTCTAATACACATAAATAAAATAACACCACCCTACATAGAGCTAATAATGCAAATCCCTAACTACAACCGGGCCGCTACCTTCCTCATAAAAATATATACCTATCCATATATAAGCCCATCATACTCACCTCCCCAACTATTATACCTATTAGCGCTAATACTATAAATCAACGAACTAATCCCTCATAAAAATGATCCATAACAACCTATAAAAACTAGCTAACATCAAACAGGCAACCACGCTCCCGAATACTGAACATCACCGCGGCAGCTAACCAGTACTATATATATAATACTAGCGACGTTACCATCAAATATCATACTAAATAATACCTTACTCACGCACTACAACAACGGCCCACCACCCTCACCATAATAGACAACTACACTCACTCACTCATCACTTATGTACACTATATCACAATCACAATATATATTACAAGCGACTCCATACATAAACTGTATACCTATTATAATATTTAATATATGCTTACTTTTCTTCAGATAAACAATTATTTTATCAAAGAATCAAAGAAAATAAATAAATATGCACCATTTTAAAAAATGTAGAAAAACAAAAAAATACGCTTCAATCCTGAAAGCACACACTCGCATGAATCAGTTAAAGATACAGTTGATTAATATATTTGGTATTCAAATAATAATACAAATTAAAAGAAATAACATGAAAATAATCCTAAAATATAATAATAACTCCAAATACTCATAATAAAATACACCATCACATCAACTCAAATATAAGTAACAATAACTCAACAATAAATAAATACTAATTCAAATATACTTTTTCAATTAATCATACCCAATACATACAAAAATACTAATACATAAATAAATCAAACAATCATGCAGATAAATAAACTAATCAATAATAATAATAATATCATGACAATTATTAAAATAATCAATATTATAAAATAGCAATTAAAAGCACTTTTCTTTAATAAACCATGTCTCGTATATAATATTTAGAATTAAAAGAAAAAAAAAAAAAAAAAATAATACAATAAAAATATAACGTGCATGCATAAAAATAAGAATAAATCACAATTAGGAATGAGGATCATCATCTCTGAAGAGCACACATCTCAACACCACACACTCACAAAAAAATCAACAACACAAAAGATACTAACCCAAATAACTGGAACACACACACACAATACGAAAATGCGACAACATAAAAAAAAACAATAGCATAATTTTATCGCAATTATCATACTCCCACCCATAAATAAGTATAAATAAAATACAACAAAAATACTAATATACAATACAACAATTAAACTCCATCAAAAAAACACAATACAAAACCAAAAAAATACACAGAACATAATTAAAAATTAAAGAAAATTAAACATAAAATAAATAATTGAAAAAAGATGAAACTATCAATTCATATGATAATGATGTTATTATTAAAGCAAATGACAAATAAGTGATGTTGTGCTATGAAAGAAATACTATTTACAATTAAAAATGTAGTAGAATTTGCACCTATATTATATCATAATCACAACTCAAGGTGTCGGCATGTGTACAAGAGCTGTAGGAGTCATCCTTGAAATATAATGAGAAGAACACATGCCCAACCCACTCCCATTAAAAAGATCAAAATATAGAGAAAAGAAAATAATAGAATAAAGAATAATATAAATGATATTAACATTTTATGAATAATATATAATATATAAAATATATTAAATATAACAACATAAAATAAATAAAATACTATAATATAGTTTTAATTATAAAAATATATAAATACAGTATAAAATCATCAATATATCAACTATAGCAGGAGTAGAACAAGCAATAAGCATCCGAAAACAAGTAAGAGAAATAAGCAAACCTCATCTAGTAGACATAACCACCATCAGCCTCAGTAATAATATCCCACATAGACCCTCCTCTCTTCTTGATAGAGATACAATATCCAGCAGCGGCGACAAATTCACATGAATATACATCAAGCACTCGCAAACAGGCTCTTTACAAAACACACTTACACGGATAGGCAAAAACAAAGACTTACGCGACGAGAACTCATCAAACGTAAGGCTCTGCTAAAATCAAAACTATCACACCCATACCCAATGTAATGTTGGTAGAGGACGTAATGAAATTTATGGCATTCCGGAACTAACATCACAAAGTACGTAGGTATCTATCATTAATTCACGATCTAACTTATGAAGAGCGTATTCAGCTCAACACTCACACATCTGCTTTGGCTAACAACGATACACAATCCAGACAAAACACACCCACACTCTCACCATGTTCTACGATCTCATCCATCCACTTTAAATATTTAACCCAAGACTAGCGTTGCATGTTTGAGTGGTCACACGCATAAAACGCAAACCACAAATCAACATCTATTCATACTACTAACTCTTTATATCAATCAAATTGAACCAAAGCGAAGCACATGCCCACATATTACGTTATACGTATATGTGTTCAATGAAAACAAACTAAGAGCACAAAAGCAATGATTTAAAAAATACTCGTATTCACCGTCACCCGCCTCTCTAGAACACTATTTACTAGAATTTCTTTACTTAAGCTTACGTTGATGGCTGTTCTGAACCCAATCACACTATCTGTCTACCTAAAATCAAACATGCCCATATACTTGATACAATTCTTCGGACCACTTAACTTTAAAATACGCACACCAACATTTTAATCTTGTTTCCCTAAAATCAGAGCTAATTACTTAGTGAGTTATATAAAGATTCAAACAACAGCCCACAATCTTTAACCTAAAGTAATTCGACCAGAACAGCTCGTCTGAAAACTACGAGCCTACCATCTTTCCTCCTACCCACCAATAACCTCCGAGCTAAAAGATGATTAGAAGTATACAGATCATCACAAACGATTCCTTGATCGAGAACTATAGAGAGAATCCAACACTACTAAGATAAATTCCTTCTTTTCTCAATTTTCTAAGTGTGTTCCTCTGATTATCTCCTTATTTTTATACATATTTTCTGTCTCTTCAGGTTATTTCTGCAGGAACGACCCTTGCACCGACTTCACCAGAACACGAGGAAACGAGTCATTTTGCTTAACGTAAGGGATCTCCCTACTACGAAACCACACGATGAGTAGAGAAACTTACACAACGTTATCCAGCTAAGCTATAAGACCCTAATACTACATAATAGTTATACCTGCATGCATCATTCGTAGCATTCGAGCCGTCACGATGTAACATGCAATGACTAGGGTTCTTAACACTCAGAACACCCTCTGCAACTTAATTTCTACTACCATGAATCTCCGCATTCCCAATAAATACACTCGATACATATCCACCTCTCATACGACATCTCTCGCACCTATCGTCTCCTCCCTCTCAATCTACATCTACTCTCTCTGATCTCTCTCTCTCTCATCATACATCTCTTCATCATCATCTCCTCTCAATATAATCATATACATGGCTTGCACTTAATATCCTCCAATCTTTGACAAAGTAATTTGTGTAACACATCAAACAAATAGTCAGACAAAGTTTATATTCTTACCTATATACAAACTATCCAATTTTTTACTATTGCTGAATATATTTCGCCTAAACAGTTTAGCCTACCGAATTCAAATGCCTTTGAAAGAATATCAGTTTCAGGGGCACTAACGCCAAATCCATATTCATTGTATCCTTTTCCTTGACGCTTTACAACCCTGTAAATTAAAAAAATAAATAAATTAATTATATGTAGGACTGTAGAAAGTTATATTACAATAAATAATAGCTCCCTCAAAAACCTACCTCACATATCAGAATACTAGCTAATTATACATTAACACTATATATAAATAATGATATTATAATAATGATAATACATCCATATAATCAATAATGATATAATAAACAAAAACAACAAAAAACAAATTTAATACCTATAAATCTGTTATCGCTAAGAAACAACAACTATTGTGGAAGGGTAAAGAATTTTGCTTCCTCACGTACTAGAAACCACCGCATTGTGGACTGTGAAGATCGAGATATAATACATCGACACAATATCTAACACTGAAGAGCCATCCTCTAGAAACCAAAAAACAAGTTAGATTCAGGAACAGCTTTAAGAAACGAGCTACCCGTTTCAAGGTATTTAAACCCTGTCCCTTATATATCCTCGTTCGTGATTAAATATATAAAAATTCAACCATCAACAAAAATAATATATATAATAATAAAAGAATATATACAGGTTATACTACAAACGTAATAGTAATATATAATATAAAAAAAACATGAAACGAAATAGATATATTATATATTAATATAAATATATATAATATATGGTAATATATAATAAAATATATAAAATATAGATAATAGATAGATAATATAGTAATAACTAAATATATATATAATATATTAAAAACTAATATTATATATAAAACATAGTATTTAAATATAATAAATAAGGTATATAAATGCATACCACAATGATGAAATACATATATGAACATCAGTAGGAATGAAGGAACCTTCATCTAATTTCAAATGCTTAACACCACAACTAGCTTCAACTACCTACAATAAAAAAAAAAAATGATTTTATTTATTGCAATAAAAATTTTATATATGCAAATTGGAATGTAATGTAATAAATAAATAAATAAAAAAAAATACCTCCTATTCATATAAGTCTATAAATATAAAATATAATAATAATATATATATAAATATATATAATAAGCATAAAATAAATATAATAGATAGAAAAAAAACATATAATAAATCAATATATTATATATACTAAAACCATAAACGATACTAAGCACAATAACCAAATATAATAAAATTAAATATAAATACTAATAAATAAAAATAAAATAGTACGAAAGAGATAACAGACTAATTTAACTCTTCAAATAACACAGCAAGGATGACAAATGTAGAGACTCCCGACCATAACCACCAAGGCCTTAATAAATATAGTTTTCGTTAAAATAGTCTATATTAGAAACTTCCCATATCCTTACTGGAAACAGTACACACACACATACCAATACATAGTGCCGAAAAATGGGGAGCGGGAGAGGTCGTGTGTTAATTTCTTTCTTTAGATTTAATCTCTTTAATTTTTGTTCATTCTAAAATTTAAAATCTGACATATTTTAGCAAGAAATTTTGAAACATCTTAAATTCTTCTTTATTAAGGCGCCAGTAACAGCTAGCATAATAAATATCATAACCTACCGATTTTTCAACAAATCACTAGATTCTCTCTCTACTCTCTCTCTCTCTCTCTCTCTCTCTCTCTCTCCTCTCTCTCTCTCTCCTTCATACTCATCTCCGTACATCCATTCGAAATATAAGCATACAGCAACTCCCACTCTATGTTACTGTTGATTTTAAAAGACACTGTCTATCCAGACAGAATAACAAAAAATCACTTCTGATTGCGCATACGCCCTCCTTCGAAAGAATTGATAGCCGAGTCAGATTTTCCACACAGTCTCATATACATTTTTCTCTCAACTCTTTCGATCCCAGGATTTAACGGAGATTAATTGCTCATTCTAGGAAGAATCTTCCTTCTTTGTATCTGTCACGACCTTCGGAATTACAAATTTAAATGTGATCGCGTATATGCTACTTCAAATAGTCATTAATGCGTTAATTAATATTATGGCAATTTTTCTCCGTTACCACAAACTAATCCGAGGAGTAATCCACATATGAGAGTCTAACACAAGTGTTCTCCGGGAGAAAAAAGTATATTACACGTAAATAAAAAATACATTAAATACAAGTATATAATATATATAATAAAACCCCAATAGTATAAAAAATATTATATATAACAATAATATATCAATAACACAAACCTAAAATCAGAAAATAACAATATACATAATAAATATATATACAAATAATAAATAAATAAGCTAATAAGTATATAGTAATATATATATATATAGGTGTGTACAGAGTGAAATAATATAAATACGTATAATACTAAAAAAAAAAATACCTACTTAAAAATGTAAAAACAGTATACGATAAGACATCAATTATTTTGTAATTACTAGCAAACATGCTTAAATAAATAAACAAAATATATAAACAAAAAATAATAAATATAAAAAACTACATATAAATATATATATAATAAATAAATACCTATATATAAATATTACACAATAGGTAAATAGAATGCTATCGTAAAGTATTAGGTACTCTCTACTAAAAAGATATAAGAAAAGAAATAAAAAAATGTAATTATAATGAAGATAAAGTAGTATATATAATATATAGTAAACACGTTAAATTTAAATCAGCTGTGTCAAATACAGACTAATAAAAACTAATAAGAAAATATATAGTAGAAAATATATCATCTATAGCAATAGTAATAAAAAATTATAGCATAATAGCTTTATCTCAGCATACTCGTAAAATTTGACTCGCAAAAAAAAACGTACAAGCTGTGTTGGCTTATCATAATATTAGTAAGCTCACCTCAAAATACAACAAGGGAATTATATGAATATAAAACATATAATAAACTATATAAGATAAGTAATCAAACTAATAGAAATAGTAGATGCCTTAGATATAGAAGAAATATAAATAAATGATAATAAAATAAAGGAAATATATAGAATAAATAATGAACTTATATATATAGTACATAAATAAGTAATATACCGTATATATCACTCGAATAGTACAAAACAGAATAAATAAAATCTATAAGAAATATATGAGGCCAGCAGCTGCTCCAAGACCAAAATGACGAAAGTAATTTCAGAAATCTCGAATAATAGAAAATAATTTAGTTAATACATTATGTACAATAAAACATCGATTATTTGGAACTGTAAAAGAGTCAACAATACATTAAATTACTGTTATTGGAGTATGATCCAATTTATAACAATGTTTGATTTGTAGCTTGTTCAACCCAAGTTTTTACTTAAGATTCGATTAAGATCATCCATTCTCATAGAGATAGACCAATAATATAGCGGACCAAATATGACACTAAATTGACGATCGGGAGGTAAAATCGTATCGCGTCTATTTTTACTAGTCGAGACGATTCCACCTGTAGAAGTTTTTTCCGGTCGACGATTTGGGATAGTTTCCCCTTAATTAATGTAATGATACTAGTAAATAGATAAAAAGAAATGGAATTGTACTCAGAAGTCATACAAAGAAACTTAGATGGGCAACGTGCGAACAGATCATTAGGTGTGTATTGGACCCACACGGAGGAAAAGTCTAAAACTGTGATTTTTAGAATCTATTATATATATATATATATATATATATATATATATAATTTTGAAATATAAGGTTATTATTGTTGTTGTTATAATTATATTGAGTTGTTATTATATATATATATATATATATTGGTTGTTATAGACACACACACAGAAAAAAATATATATATATGTGTATTTTTATTATTATATTATATATATATATATATATATATATATAATATATATATATATAAATATATATATGTTATCATATATATATATGTTATATGATAATATATTATATATATATATATATATATATATATATATATATTATTGGTATATATAATATATATATATATATATATATATATATATATATTATATATATATATATATATATATAATATAATTTTGAAATTTTTGTATTTAATGTGAGCTAATATCTTGGAATTGAAAAGATTTGTAGTAAGTTGATTACTGTTCGTATCAATCACGGAGTCCAATTGACGTCGTAATTCTAAAAGCCAATAAAATCTCTTACGTTCACAATTTCGAAAAATTTTCCCACTTTATCATTGAAGCAACAAAGGAAGATTTTGTAATGCAGCTTTATTGTGTCTTCCTTTTTTCCCTCTTGATCATATCGAGAGAAGAATAATAATAAAAAATTCACAGTCGATATTATGTAGCCTCAGCAAGAACACATATACACTTATACTTTACGCTCATTATGCAATTCTATTTCTTTCCCTGTCTCCTAATTTATATATATTTATATATATATATATAGCAGTGAAGTATATATATATATATATATATATATATATATATATATATATATATATATATATTATATATATATATATTTAGCAAAGAGTATGTATATATATACATATTATATATATTGGTTACATATTAGTTGTTAAGGTTGGTTGCTTGCTATATATCCCCAAAGCAGGAGGCATTGGATTCTGTTATGGGTGTTATAACTCTTTCAGGACCTCTATATGTGAAAAAGCTTATACTAGTATGTACATTTGTCACATATATAATCCTTTTAGTCTTCTTTCTCTCCTTCCTTTTTTCGGAATTCTACAACCTCCATCGCAGTTTCTGTCTATCTCTATATATTCTTTTCATCACAGACCCTCGGGCCATCTGCGCCTTCCTTCTTCCCTCATGTGTGGGTCCAAACCACCCAAACCTCTTCCTGATGAGGGTACAGAGAAAACTGGCCTTTTCGTAAGCTCTTTGACCGGCCACCAATTGTAGGGAACCAGAAACCTTGAACTAACCGGTGAGGAGGCTGTCCTGTACTTTGGGGTATAATGTAGTGCTCTTAACATGAAGTTATTTAGTTCCGTGTAATCATTGAGGGAACCGGCGTGAGAGTTCCGGGGGCTTCTGAGGTCACATCCCACAACCTATCCCAAGGAGTGGGGTCCGAGAGGTTGCACAAGTCTCTGGTCTGTGACCTGTTGTAGGAAGAAGGACTACCCTTCCCTATGGAATTTACGCCTTTACAATCCATCCTGTTATTTACTTTTATTTTTCATTTGTTTAATTGCAACAATTGTTCATTTATGCAGAACAAGTTTGTGGATTAATTTTTATGGGATTGGCTTATCAAGAAAAAACGTTATTAAACCAAGACGTGCATTGTTACAATCTGTCAGGTTCCCAGCCTGACCCCACCACGGTCCCACCTACTCCTTGACCTGGGGTAACTGCTTTAATTTCTTCTACTTCACCTGAAAGTTTTCTGCATAACCTCAGCAATTCGTCGCCTGGTATGCCCTCGACACTCCAGGTGCCCAAACGGTTGGGGCAATCCCGAAATGATGCCCCCCGTCATAGTTGTTCTCATTTGTTTACTCCATCTGCTGCTCCCCCTCCTGGACTGCCAGCTGACACATCATTCCCGATATATTATTTATTGAGATCCGCTACCTTCAAAGCTCTTATTGAGCAAAGAACCATTGTTTCTAGCGATGCATTTGAAAAAGGTTTAGGAGTTGAAGACTACTCCCCCCAGTCACATTAATGAGAAATGATTCCTTTCTCATTCAAGCTACTGCTCGGAATCAAAAGTTCCATCTTATCACCCTTAACGTCTCTTGGAAATATCCCTCTTATTTCCACTCCAGATGAAATAAGAAACACATCCAATGGCACTATTTATTCTTTAGAACAGAAAAACGAAAATATTTCTGTCATTTTAAGAAATCTCTAACAGAAAAGATTTTTCGTTACAAACGTTTACAGATTTCCCCTCGTTAGGATTCGCTTGACACCCCATATCCTCGTTTACTGCTGACCTTTATCACCCTTTTCCACCTTCGAAGGTGAAAATAGGATTTACAAGCTACAGTGTTCGTACGTTTATTCCACGACACAGACGTTGCTTAAAATACCAGCGGTTTGGTCATCCCAAAATTACTGTAGGGGACCGCCTGACATACGCCCAATCTGCGGAGAAGAATTTCACATTCCCTGTGAAAACATACCACCCTGCAAAAAACCTAATACACTCGTTTATTTTCTCCTTTAGACCTTTTCACACCACACAACTCCCTAACATTTTCGTTCCTCATTTTAGAAATTTTTCTCACACATAAAACGTTCCTTAAGGTACAATCTTAATACATTGTACCTTAGATACCCTTTATTCCGCAACTAATTTCATTAAAATACATTAACACCGGTACGAACAAGTCCTCATGCAAAATTCTAGTACCTTAATGCTTAGTACCTTTGCATTCAACATGGACTTAATTGCACCAGCCAGCTTCCTACCATTCACAACTTTTCCACTACACTCTGTGTCATTCGTTCCCTTTTCATCCAGCATATAGCCTAAATATTTAAACTCAGATACTTGCTCCAATTGCTCACCATCCAACACGATTTCACAACGAGAACTCTCCTCACTTGCTAGCATCACTTAACTCTTATCTACATTTACTTTCAAACCCCTCTTTTTTTTTACACACCCAAGCCAAATCCATCTACCAATTCTCTCAATTTTTTTCAGATTCGCCCCACAATATCAAATCATCAACATACAATAAGCAGGGCACCCTCCACTCTCTTCCATTCTCCATCAGTCTAACACCTTTCCCTACCATCCCTACCTCTAATTCTTTCACCACCCCATCCATATACAAATTAAATAACCAAGGAGACATAACACATCCCTGTCTCACTCCATTATTAATATTAAACCATTCAGTCTTAACTCCATTTATTCTTACACACCCTTCACTATCGACATATATACTTTTGATTTTATTCAGAAGCCTACCACCAACACCATATATCACTAACACTTGCCACAGAGCTTCCTTATTAGGCCTGTTGCAAGTCCATAAACCTAAATATAATTTCTTCTTCTTTACTCTCATTTTCTCAATCATTTATTTTGCTGTAGAGATTTGATCTACACATCCTTTACCACTTCTAAATGCACCTTGTTCTTTAAAAATCAGTCCTTCAGTCGCTCGACGAACTCTTTCAACCAAAATACCAGCATATATCTTCCCAACAACACCCAGTAGACTAATTCTCCTATAGTTTCTAGTCTACCGTTGGCCAACATAAGATGCGGTGTGATGCGATTAAAATGACTTTTTGGTGCCTAGTGTGCTTACTCTGGTGCGTTGCGGTGCGGTGCGCAAAATTCTTGTGATCGGCCAACCCTAGCTTCCTAAAGTTCCCCTTATCTCCCTTACCCTAATATTAGGTTGCTAATACTGCTCTCCTTCAATCCTTCAGAACTATACCCTCCATAAACGCTTTGTTATACAACTTCCAAATCCAGTCAATCACAATCTCGCCTCCATTCTTGATCACTTCATCAGTAATTCCATCTATTCCTGTGGATTTACCATTTTTCAACATTTCTCACTCTACCTATTACCTTACCTCATCTCCAAAGTACCTTTTTCTTCTTCCACAATTAAACCCAAACACATTCACTATCACCTCTTCATTATTACCAATGTTATGAAGATTTTCGAAGTGTTCCTTTCACACTCTTCTCACATTCATTCATTTGATCAGTCGCGAAAGTACCATCCCTATTCATTATTGCATGAATATTCCCTTTACTTTCAATCTTAACCTTTCGCGCTTCCTTCCAGAAGAACTTCCTATTCTCCTGTAAGTTTCCATTCATACTCCTTCCAAACTGTTCATTTACCTCTTTTTTCTAATACATATGCAACTTCTAGCCTTTTCTTTTTCCCTTCTTAAATATTTCCATACACCTTCCTTTTGAAACCTCATCATTGGCTTATAGCAAATTAAACAACCCCTCTTTTTGCTTTTAACCGGTTGCATCACCTCTTCATTCTACTACTCATTATTAACATTCTTACTTCCTACTTTAGCCTATCCACGTACTTCTCTTGTTCAGTTTCATCTTGCTCACATTCAACTGATTTATTTGGAAATACTTTCACATACTTTTCCTTATGATCTTGTTCACATAATTCTTCCCACTTCCTTCCTTATCTCTTTCTTTTCCATCTATGCCCCCTCTATAGATCTTACATAAAACAACATAACAATCTGATATTCCCATCCCAAAACCCTGACCGATTTAACATCCATCACATACTTCAACATCTTTATTCACCAACACAAATTCAGTCACAAAGTTGGATTTCTAATCTTTTTACTTAAACTGTGTCACTGTAGTTAGTAGTTACCTATTGGCAAATTCATAGTTTATATACTATACAATCTAGAAGCACTGGTTTGCGTGAGCCTCGTGACGTGTGTCTGTTAGTTAGTTAGGATAAGTTATCAGAAATGTTTCATTACCTTTTTTTTTTATAACTTTTATGGAAATGGAATGGTAAATTATTTATGGAGTTAGTCCATGAAATTTTCATTTTTCAGTACGATGGAGTTGGAGTCTAAAATTTTCCAGAGGGTGGAGTCGGAGTAGGTAATTTACCAGAGGGTGGAGTTGGAGTCTAAAATTTTCCAGAGGGTGGAGTCGGAGTAGGTAATTTACCAGAGAGTGGAGTTGGAGTCTAAAATTTTCCAGATGGTGGAGTCGGAGTAGGTAATTTACCAGAGGGTGGAGCTGGAGTCTAAAATTTTCCAGAGGGTGGAGTCGGAGTCGGTAATTTTCCAGTGGGTGGAGTTGGAGTCGGTAATTTTAAAGAGGTCGGAGTCGGAGTCGGAGTCGGAAAATTTTGAACCGACTTCACTATCCTTCCCTACACACATGGATATATGAAAAAATGTGTTGTCTGTAATGGTTGTAGGGTTTTATGGTCAACGAAAAGTCCATTCCTATAAAAGAAGAATGTGGATATGAGTGCAGGAGGAAGGAACCATTGGGCACTGTAGTGTCATTGGATGTACAATACAGCCCAAATGCTCAATGGAGGTAATCTTATCACTTCGAGAGAGCTATTTCCCTCCCTCTAATGTAATCATATTTGGACTAAGAAGTTTTAAAAATAATTCGCTATAAAAGAAACTAATAGAAAATAAATTGCTTTAAAACATCACTCATATGAGCCATTATTATTATTATTATTATTATTATTATTATTATTATTATTATTATTATTATTATTATTATTATTATTATTATTATTATTATTATTATTATTATTATTAATAATAATAATAACAATAATAATAATAATAATAATAATAATAATAATAATAATAATAATAATAATAATAATAATAATAATAATAATAATAATAATAATAATAATAATAATAATAATAATAATAAAAATAAT
>JABUQX010091674.1:15000-17500 GCA_015478945.1 Trachelipus rathkii | reverse complement strand
GTGAAAATTGTTATGGGGGGGACTTGAATGCGCACATAGGAAGGGAGAGAATAGGTACCGAGATAGCAGTGGGGGCGTTTGGAATAGGAGAAAGAAACGCGGAGGGTGAGAGGTTGTTGGATTTTGCCGTAAGCAATAGGTTGGCAGTGATGAATACATACTTTGCGCATAGGGACTCGCATAAATGGACCTGGTACAGGTGGAATAGTATTGTTGAGGACTATACGGATAAGTCAATGATTGACCTTATACTAATTAACAACAGGAAAGCAGGTGGAGACGCAGCAAGTACACACAAAAAGCCGCTGGGACTCCGTGGACCAATGTTTATGTGATATTAAACTGGAAAAACCCCATTACCAGCGAAGATGGTAACGAGAGAGCGGATAGCAGTGGAGAGATTAAAGAGGATGAAGTGAAAAGGGTTTTTGTAGAAAGAGTCCGTGATATTATATCAGAGGAAGAAGAGAATGTTGTAGATGTAGAAGAAGAGTGGGAGTATTTTAAAGAAAAAATGATAACAAGAGATACGCTGGGGGTAAAAAGAACGGGTTTCAGAAAGAAAAAGACTGCGTGGTGGACAGATGAAGTTGCACGTGCAGTAAAGGAGAAAATAAAAGTCAGAGCATGCATGAAAAGAAGATCCCCTGAGACAAGAGCGGAATATGTGGTAAATAGAAATGAGGCTGAGACCATAAAAAGGAGAGCGATGAAGCAAGCATGGGAGAGGATCAGTGAACAAATGAGGCTGGAGATCGGAACTAAGAAATTAATATACAACATGGCAAAAAACCTACGAGGACAGGAGTCGACTGTTGCACACTCAGTAAAGGATAAGGAGGGTAGGTTGAGAGTGGACCCTGATGAGATCAGTGATAGGTGGGGAGAGTACTTTTCAGAGTTATATAATCAGGAGGAAGGAGATGTGAACCTTCCGGAAGGCAGAGAGGAACAGATCCGAATAAACGTGGATGAGGGTGCGATAACAATGGAAGAGTTGGAGATGGCAATGGGGAATATGAAAAATGGAAAGAGCCCAGGATGCGATGGGCTGCCGGTGGAGACAATGCGATGTGAGGAGGTCATGCGATGGATGTTGAAGATGTTTAATGATTTCTGTAGAGTGGAGAGTACCTGCGGAGTGGGGTAGGGCGATAGTATGCTCCGGTGTTCAAAAAAGGGAGATAGGCGACTGTTCCAACTATAGTGGCATATCGCCGTTGCCGCACGCCATGAAGTTAAAGTAAGGATATTGGGAGGCGGCTTAGACGGGAGTCGAGGACAAGCTGAATGAGGCGCAGTATGGATTCAGGCCCCCGGACGAGGAATAGCGGATCTGATATTTTCTCTGAAGATGATGATAGAAAAGAGCTGGGAGTGGGATAAGGAAATGTATATGGCTTTTGTGGATTTAGAGAAGGCATTTGACAGTGTACCTAGGGTAAAACTTTGGGAGACACTCGAAGATCGCTACTATCAGATAGAACCCAAGTTGATTAGAGTGATAAGGGGACTTTACACAGTAAGTGAAAGTGCCGTCAGGACAGCGTATGGGATAGACACAGGTGTCAGACAGGAGAGTGTTGTCACTGCTGTTGTTCATCCCAAAATTCGGGACAAGTGTATGCGAGAGATTGGGGTGGAGGAGGAGGAGGAAGAGGAGGAGATTGTTGTAATGGCGTATGTGGACGATATTGCTCTAGTTGCAAGAGACAGGGAGACGTTACAGAGAGTACTGATTAGATGGGAGGAGGTGCTGCGACGGAGGGGATTGAGGATGAATATGAGAAAGACTGAAGTGATGAAGATAGCTAGGGAAGGAGAGAACTTAAACATAGAGATCGGTGGGGAAAGAATAAAAGATGCGAGGAACTTTAAGTATTTGGGAGTTACGGTAAACAGCTGTGGAATGATGGAGGGTGAAATAGAGGAAAGAATAAGGAACTACTCTAGAGGAGTGGGTCAGTTGTATCCTTTGCTGAGAAACAGACATGTGACGAGACAGGTTAAAACACTTATTTATACCACGATTCTAAAGTCGGTTCTTTGTTTGCCGGAGTCGTGACACTTGCTAGAACAAGGAGTAAGATCGTGGCGGCGGAGATGAAGGTGTTGAGGTTGATAGTGGGGGTGACCAGAAGAGAGAGAAGAAGGAATACTGAGATAAGAGAGGAGTTGGGGGTCGAGGTGGTGGAGGATCTGATCGAGAGACAACAACTGAGATGGTATGGACACATCAGAAGGATGGATTAAGAGATATCCGGCCAGATTTTATGCATGGCAGCCTGCAGGTAGAAGACCGGCGGGACGACCAAGGAAAAGATGGAAGGATGGAGTGGCGGCGGCGGTGGCGAAGAGGGGTTGGACGCTGGATCAGGTGGAGGAACATCGACTGTACGAAGAGAGGGTCCTGTGGAGAAACATTGCAAACGACAGGGGATGACCCTACACAGAGGCGCTTCAATTTGAGAAGGTGAGTAAAGGAAACATAAGGTTATAA
>JABUQX010091674.1:10000-12500 GCA_015478945.1 Trachelipus rathkii | reverse complement strand
ATATTATTACATATATATATATATATATATATGAAAGATATA
The DNA here is from genome assembly GCA_015478945.1 of Trachelipus rathkii. Classification (NCBI taxonomy): domain Eukaryota; kingdom Metazoa; phylum Arthropoda; class Malacostraca; order Isopoda; family Trachelipodidae; genus Trachelipus; species Trachelipus rathkii. Next base: position 12,458 of record JABUQX010091674.1, on the reverse strand, counting down.
TTTATATTATTATTGTTTTATATATATATATATATATATATGATATATATAAATATATATATATATATATTATATTGAGCATATTGAGTTGAGTTATTGTTATTATTATGAGATATATATTATTATTATTATGATATATATTATTATTATTAATATTATTAATATTATTATATATATGAAAAAGATATATATATATATATATATTATATATATATATATATTATTATATATTTATATATAAAGTATATATTACACATTATTACATTACTGATATATATAGATTAGATGATTTACACATACTATATATATATATATATATATATATATATATGATATTATATTATATGATAAAGTATATATATATATATATATATGATATATATATATTATATTATTATATATTATATATATATATATATAAATATATATATATATATATGTATATATATATTATTATTATTATTATTGAAAATATATATAAAAAGATATATAATATATATGATATATATATGATATATATATATTATTAATATATATATATATATTATATTAAGTATATACAATATATATATATATATATATATATATTATGTATTTATATGATATATATATGATATATATATCTGATATGATATTGTTAATATATACACATATATATTTATATATATATATAGATATTATTGTTGGTTGTTTGATATACATTTATTACACATTACACACATACATATATGTAATATAGAAGATAAAGATATTTATATATTTATTATATGTATATATATATATTATATACAAAGTATATATACATGTTATATTATATATATAATATTATATATATTTATTATATATATATATATATTATTATATTGTATCATGACCTCCTCTAACGAAGTATTAATAGTTATTGCTGAGGCTTTTCCACCCCTATTTTATTACATTATGAAATATATTACATATACATATATATATATATATATTATATATGAGTATTTATATATATATATATATTATTATATTATATATATATATATATTATTATTATTATTATATATTATTATATTATAAAATATAAGAAAGAAAGAAAGGTATATAAGTAGGTAGATATACTTATATATATGTTTATTGTTTATTGAATATATATGATATAAAGTATGTATATATATACATATATATATATATATATTATTATTATATGATATATATATATATATGGTGATATATGATATATACATATGATGTTTATATATATGATATATGATATATGATATGATAATATATAAATATATATATAAATATATATATATATATATATATATTATTATTATTAATATTTTTATATATATATATATATATATAAAGTATATATATATATACATATATATGTATGTATAGAGTTATTGAGTTGAATGAAAGTGGGAGTTGAAATAAGTATATATATATATATATTAATACATATATTATTAGATATATATATTATTATTATTATTATTATTATATATATATATGTAAATATATAAAATATATATATATATATATAAGAAAGAAAGTATATATATATATATATATATATATACACATATTATTATTGTTGAAAGAAGTATATGAGATATTATATATATATGGCTACATGGTAAGATGATACATATACATATATATTATTACATATATATAAAAAGATACATTATATATAAGTTTAATATTAATAGTATATAGATATATATATATATGGCAGCAGTGTATATGCAGATAAAGGTGGTGCATATGTATGGCAAGTATATATATGCAGTCAAAGTCTGAACGTGTAAGTCGCGCCTTGTCGAGTTAAAGCACGAACTGGAACATTTTGCAAATTGACTTTAATCTTAAAGAAACACTAAGAAGAATCAATTATTTCAAAATAGCCTCTAATTGATATATATATATATATATATATATATATATATTAGAGGTATATATATATATATGGTTATATATATATTATTATAAGTTATATATATATGTATATATATATATATATATATATATGTTATATATGTTATATATATATATAAGATATACATATGGTTATTATTATATATATAGTATATGGAGGATGAGAGAGGGGTTTACAGATATCGAAAGAAATGGTCTAGATGGAGGGCAAGTGATATTTTATTTTGAAACCACACACAACCATCCCGATCCAGATATTCCCCAAAAATCTACAGAATATTACAAGGAAAGTGTTAACACATTGTTGAACTGGCAAAATTTTATTGTGAAACCAGAAAACTATATCTCAACCATACTAAGAGTTGAAAAAGGGAAATATATATTTTAGAAACCCTTGTAAAATCAGGTTAGTAGTTCTAAAAAATAATAATAAATAAATAAAATAAATATTATTATTTTTTTAGAAAGTGAGTGGAATAAGGAGTATATACATATAGAAGTAAAGGAGGTATAGTATATATAGATATAT